>JAREIK010003673.1:0-72558 GCA_029783825.1 Sapria himalayana
ATCATAAAAAATAAGCTTATATAAAGAAGTAAAAATTTAAAAACAAAAAATTATTATTAGTAATATATTTTACTTTGATTTTGAATCATTATATATAGGTTTTGCAATTATATTTTAATTGCGACCAATCTTATTAATAATAGTTTATTAATTTATTATTTGATCATTTTTATAATATCGATCAATAAAATTACTTATATTCAATTAAAATTTCTTATAATTAGTAAGTTATTATAACTAAATATTATATTTACATTTGAAAAAAATTTCAAAATTATTTTATTTTCAAAGGTTATAACCTTCAAAAATGATAAAAAATCACAAAAATAATTTTTTATTATTTTATTATTTAATTAAAACTTAAAAACCACTAAATGCCTAAATATTTAAATCTCTAGACTCCAAAACCCCAAAACCCCCTAAATACTTAAACCATTAAACCTATATAAGCTAAATAATAATTAATAAATCTCATATTTATTTGTATTCATTATAATTTTAAATATTTATTTTAATTATTTTTAGTTTATTTTTATAGAAATATTAATTACAAAATAAATAATCAGTGAGACAAATATAATTTAAATAAATTATTTTTTTTGAAAAAAAAATAAGCTTATAAAAATAAACAAAATTTCAAAAATTAAAAATTTTATTTAGTAATATAATTTACTTTGATTTTGAATTATTTTGGGTTCTGCAAATATATTTTAATTAATATCTATCTTATTAATAATAGTTTATTAATTTATTTTTTGATCATTTTTATAATATATATTAAATTAAACCTGTATACCCTAAATAATAAATAATAAATCTCAATATTATTTTTTTAATTATAATTTTAAATATTAATTTTAATTATTTATTTGATTATTTGTATAAAAATATTAATTAAAAATAAATTATGAGTTAGACAAATATAATTTATATAAATTATATTTAAGCGCTAAACCCCTAAACACTTAAATCTCTAAACTCCTTAACACAAAAGCGCCTAAATACTTAAATCTTTAAACTCCTTAACACAAAAGCCCCTAAATACTTAAACCTTTAAACTTGTAAACCTTAATTATAATATAATAATTTATTAAAATATTAATTACAAAATAAATTATGAGTGATACAAATTTAATTTAAATAATTTATTTTTCATCAAAAAAAAATATAAACTTATAAAAAGAAGCAAAAACTAAAAAACAAAAATTATTATTTAGTAATAAATTTTACTTTGATTTTGAATAATTTTAGGTATTGCAATTATATTTTCATTTATATCTATCGTATTAATAATAACATATTAATTTATTTGTTAATAATTGATTTAATATCTATCAATAAAATTTTTTATATTTTATTTATATTATATATAATTATAATGATTATTATTACAAAATATTGTGTTCACATATTTTAAAAATTTTAAAATTATTATATTTTCAAATGTTATAAGCTTTGAAAATGTAAGAAAATATCATAAATAATTTTTTTGTTATATCATTATTAAAATAAATCCTATAAACTACTAAATGCCTAAACACTTAAGTCAATAACTCCGAAATCTTGAAAACTATAAATAAATAATCTTTTTAAACTTGTATATCCTAAATAATAAATAATAAATATTAATATTATTTTTTTTATATTTTAAAAAATTCATTTTAATTATTTATTCATTTATTTTTATTAAATATTAATTGCAATATAAATTTTGAGTTAGACAAATATAATTTATATAAATTATTCTTCAACAAAAAATATAGATAAACTTATAAAAAGAAGAAAAAATTTCAAAACTAATATTTATTATATAGTAATATATTTTGCTATCATTCTGAATCATTTTATTTTTGGTAATTATATTTTAAATGATATCTATCTTATTAATAATAGATTATTTATTTATTTTTTGATCATTATTAGAATATTTATCAATAAAATTATTTATATTGAATTTATATGAAATTTAAATATAATGATTATTATAACTAAATATTGAATTCAATTTTGAAACAAATTTAAAAATTATTATATTTTCAAAGGTTATAACATTTAAAAATATCAAAAAATAATAAAAATTAATTTTTTGTTAATTTATTTTTTAAATAAAACCTATAACCACTAAATGCTTACATAGTTAAATCAGTAAACTTCTAAACCTCGTAATGCATAAATATATAAACTATTAAACCGCTATATACTACATAATAATTAATAAATCTAATTTTTATTTCTATTTATTATAATTTTAAATATTTATTTTAATTATTTATTAGTTTATTTCTATAAAAATATTTATTACAAAATAAATCACGAGTGCGAGAAATATAATTTAAATAATTTATTTTTAATCAATAAAAGTATTTACGCTTATAAAATAAGTAAATAAATAAGTAAAAATTTAAAAATTAAAAATTATTATTAAGTAATATATTTTACTTTAATTTGAATCAATTTTGGTTTTATAAATATTTTTTAATGAATATCAATCTTATTATTAAAAGTTTATTAATTTAATTTTTGATCATTATTATAATATCTATCAATAAAATTGTATATATTGAATTTATATGATATATATTTATTAATATTATTATAACTAAATATTATATTCACATTTTAAAAATGTTAAATATTATTATATTTTCAAAGGTTATGACCTATGAAAATGAGAAAAGATTACAAATTTTTTTTTGTTATTTTATTGTTTAAGTAAAACTTATAAACCACTAAATGCCTAAAAATATAAATCGCTAAACTCCTAAATGATAAAACCTCTAAATAATTAAATAATTAAACTGGTATACATTATTAATAAATCATAAATTTTATTTTAATTTTTATTAAGTTTAATTTTAAATTTTTATTTTAATTATTTATCAATTTATTTATATATAATTATTAATTACAAAATAAATTATTAGTTAGATAGATCTAATTTAAATTAAACTGATATACCCTAAATAATAAATAATAAAACTCATTTTTTTCATTAAAATTTTAAATATTCATTTTAAATATTTATTTGTATATTTTTATATAAATATTAATTACAAAATAAATTATGAGTTAAACAAAAATAATTTATATAAATTATTTTTCATCAAAAAAATATAGATAAATTTTTAAAAACAAATATCAAAACAAAAAATTATTATATAGTAATATATTTTGCTTAGCTTCTGAATCATTTTAATATTTGTAATTATATTTTAAATGATATATATCTTATTAATAAAAGATTATTAATTTATTTTTTTTGATCATTATTAGAATATTTATTAATAAAAATTTCAATATTGAATTTATATGATATATAAATTTAATAATTATTATAACTAAATATTGTATTCACTTTTGAAAAAAGTTATAAAATTTTTATTTTTTAAAAGATTATAACCGTTGAACATATGAAAAAATAAAAAAAAATATTTTTTTTTGTTATTTCATTGTTTAAATAAAACCTATACACCACTAAATGCCTAAACACTTAAATCACTAAACTACAAAATCCTGATACCCCTATATATATAATCCTTTAAACCAGTATACACTAAATAATAATTAATAAATCTAATTTTTATTTGTTTTCATTATAATTTAAAAAAATCATTTTGACTTAAGTTTTTTATTTGTATATCTGTATTAATTATAAAATAAATTATGATTTAAAAATATAATTTATAAAAATTATTTTTCATCAAAATAGATAATGTTATAAAAAGAATAAAAATTTAAAAACAAATAATTATTATTTAGTAATATATTTTGCTTTGCTTTTGAATCATTTTTGGTTTTGATATTATATTTTAAGTAATATCAATCTTATTCATAATAGATTTTTAATTTATTTTATGATAATTTTTAGAATATCTATGAATAAAATTGTTTATATTAAATTTATATGATATATAATTATTATGATTATTATAAATATATATTGTATTCACTTTTGAAAAGAAAAGTAAAATTTAATATATTTTCAAAGGTTATAACCTTATAAAATGAGAAAAAATAATAAAAATAAATTTTTTGTTATTTTATTTTTAAAATAAAACTTATATATCATGATATGCTTAATTACTTAAATTTGTAAGCTCATAGACCCCGAAACCCCTAAATACATAAACCTTTTAATTGCTATATACTAATTAATAAATAATAAATCTCATTTTTATTTCTATTTATTATAATTTTAAATATTCATTTTAATTATTTAAAGTTTAATTATTTATAAAAATTAATTACAAAAAAGGGATTTGAGTGAGACAGATATTATTTAAATAATTTATTTTTAATCTATAAAAAATATAAGCTGATAAAAAGAAGGAAATATTTGAAATTTAAATATTATAATTAAGTAATATATTTTGATTTGATTTTGAATCACTTTGTGTTATGTAAATATATTTTAATTAATATTTATATTATTAATAATAGTTTATTAATTTACTTTTTGATCATTATTATACTATCTATCATTAAAATTATTTATATTGAATTTATATGATATATAACTAGTAAGATTAATATAATTATACATGGTATTCACATTTCAAAAAATTTTAAAAATTATTTTATTTTCAAAGGTTATAACCTTTGAAAATCATATAAAATCAAAAAAAAAATTTTATTATATAAATAAAAACTATAAACCACTAAATGCCAAAAAACATAAATTGCTAAACACCTAAACGACAAAACCCCAAATTAACAATCCATTAAACCGGTATACCATATATAATAAATCATAAATCTCATTTTTATTTGTATTCATTATAATTTTAAATATTCATTTTAATTATTTATTAGTTTATTTTTTATAGAAATATTAATTGCAAAATAAATAAAGAGTGAGACAAATATAATTTTAATAATTTTGTTTTTAATCAAAAAATAAATATAAGCTTATAAAAAGAAATAAAAATTTAAAAACAAAAAATATCATTTAGTAATATCTTTTACTTTGATTTTGAATCATTATAGGTTTTTCATTTATATATTAATTGCTATCAATCTTATTAATAATAGTTTATTAATTTATTTTTTGATCAATATTATAATATATATCAATAAAATTACTTATATTTAATTTAAATGTCTTATAAATATTAAGATTATTATAACTAAATATTTTATTTACATTTGAAAAAAATTTAAAAATTATTATATTTTCAAAGGTTATAACCTTCAAATATGATAAAGAATCACAAAAATAATTTTTTTATTATTTTATTATTTAAATAAAACATATAGACCACTAAATACCTAATCATTTAAATATCTAGACTACTTAACCCCAAAACCCCCTAAATACTTAAACCATTAAACCTATATAACCTAACTAATATATAATCAATTTCATTTTTATTTGTATTCATTATAATTTTAAATATTCATTTTAATTATTTTTTAGTTTATTTTTATAGAAATATTATTTACAAAATAAATAATGAGTGAGACATATAATTTAAATATATTATTTTTTATGAAAAAAAATAAGCTTATAAAAATAAACAAAATTTCAAAAATTTAAAATTTTGTTTAGTAATTTAATTTACTTTGATTTTAAATTATTTTGGGTTCTACAAATATATCTAAATTAATATCTATCTTATTTATAATAGTTTATTAATTTATTTTTCGATCATTATAATAATATATATTAATAAAATTTTTTATATTAAATTTACATCAAATATAATTATTAAGATTATTATAACTAGGGATCGTATTCATATTTTAGAAAGATTAAAAAATTATTATATTTTCAAAGGTTATAACCTTTGAAAATCATGAAAATTCATAAAAATAAATTTTTTGTTATTTCATTGATTAAATAAAACATAAAAACACCTAAATGTGCAAACATATTAATCAATAAACTTCTTAACCCCAAAACAACAAAAAACATAAACCATTAAATAGGTATACCCTAAATAATAAATCATATATCTCTTTTTTATTAGTATTCTTTATAATTTTAAATATTCATTTTAATTATTTTCAAATTTATTTTTATAGAAATATTAATTACAAAATAAATTATTAGTAAGACAGATATAATTTAAATAATTTATTTTTCATCATCTAATATATATGCTTATAAAATGAGGCAAAATATTTAAAATAAAAAATTATTATTTAGTAATATATCTTATTTTGATTTTGAATCATTTTAGATTCTACAATTATATTTTAATTTATATAATTCTTATTAATACTAGTTTATTAATTTATTTATTGATCATTATTATAATATCTATTAATAAAATTATTTATATTTAGTTTACATTATATATAATTATTAAGATTATTATAACTAAATATTATATTCATATTTAAAAAAATTAAAAATTATTATATTTTCAAAGGTTACAACCTTCAAAAATTAAAAAAATTCAAAAAATTACATTTTTTGTTTTTTAATTCTTTAGATAATAACTATAAATCACTAAAGGTCTAAACACTTAAATCACTAAAATCCTAAACCCAATAACACCTAAATACTTAAACCTTTAAAATGATATATCCAGAATAATAAATTATAAATCTCAATTTTATTTGTATTCATTATAATTTTAAATAATTATTTTAATTATTTATTAGTTTTTTATAATTGAATTATAAATTAAAAAATAAATTACGAGTAAGACAAATTTATTTAAATAATTTATTTATAATAACAAAAATATAAAGTTATAAAAAAATCAAAACATTAAAAAAATTATTATTAAGTAATATATTTTACTTTTATTTTGAATAAAATTTTGATTTTTCAAATATATTTTAAATAATATCTATCTTATTAATAATAGTTTATTATTATTTTTTTGATCATAATTATAATATCTAGCAAAGTAATTATTTATATAAAATTTAAATGACTTATTATTATTAAGATTATCATAACTAAATATTATATTTACATTTGAAAAAAATTTAAAAAGTATTATATTTTTCAAAAATTAAAAAAATAATAAAAATAAATTTTTATTTTTCATCTAAATTTTTGTTGTAACCTTAAAAAATAAAAATAATAAAAATAATAAAAATAAAAATTATTTATATTAAATTTTTTGAAGGTTATAACCTTCAAAAATTAAAAAAATAATAAAAATAAATTTTTTGTTATATCATTGTTTAAATAAAACTTATAGACCACTAAATGCCTAAACACTTAAACCTCTAAACTCCTAAATACAAAAGCCCCTAAATAGTTAAACCTTTAAACTAGTAAACCTTAAATATAATTTAAATAATTTATTAAAATATTAATTACAAAATAAATTATGAGTGTTACAAATATAATTTAAATAATTTATTTTTCATCAAAAAAAATATAAGCTTATAAAAAGAAGCAAAAACTAAAAAAAATTATTATTTAATAATAAATTTTACTTGGATTTTTAATATTATTAGGTTTTTCAATTATATTTTAATTTATATCAATCATATTAATTTATTTTTTGATAATTTATATCATATCTATTAATATAATTTTTTTTATTTAGTTTATATTATATATAATTATAATGATTATTATTACTAAATATTGTATTCACATTTTTAAACAATTTTAAAATTATTATATTTTCAAAGGTTATAACCTTTGAAAATATGAAAAAATATCAAAAATAATTTTTTTTTACTTCATTGTTTAAATAAAACCTATAAACCACTAAATGGCTAAAACATAAATGGCTAAAGTCATAAACGAAAAACATATAATACATAAAATATTAAACTTGTATACATTAATAAGAATTAATAAATCTCATTTTAATTTTTATTCAGTACAATTTAAAATTTATTATTTTAATTATTTATCAGTTAATTTTTATAGAAATATTAATTATAAAATAAATTATTAGTGAGACAGATCTAATTTAAATTAGACTGGTATACCCAAAATAATAAAGAATAAATCTCAAAATTATCTTTTTCATTAACATTTTAAATATTCATTTTAATTATTTATTTGTTTATTTTTATATAAATATTAATTAAAAATAAATTATGAGTTAGACAAATATAATTTATATAAATTAATTTTGATCAAAAGAATATTGATAAACTTTTTAAAATATAAAAAAATTTTAAAACAACAAATTATTATATAGTAATATATTTTGATTTCTTCTGAATCATTATAGGTTTTTTTTATTATATTTAATTGATATCTATCTTATTAATAAAAGCTTTTTAATTTATTTTTTGATCATTTTTAGAATATTTATCAATAATATTGTTTATATTGAATTTATATGATATATAAATATAATGATTATTATAACTAAATATTGAATTCACATTTGAAAAAAATTTAAAAATTATTATATTTTCAAATGTTATAATCATTGAAAATATCAAAAAATAATAAAAATAAATATTTTTTTATTTTAATTTTTAAATTAAACCTATAAACAACTAAATGGATACATATTAAAATCAGTAAACTCTTAAGACCCGTAATGCCTAAATATATAAACTATTAAACTGATATATACTACTTAATAATTAATAAATCTAATTTTTATTTCAATTTATTATTATTTTAAATAGTCATTTTAATTATTTATAAGTTTATTTTATAGAAATATTTATTACAAAATAAATTATGAGTGAGACAAATATATATTAAATAATTTATTTTTAATCAAAAAATATATATACGCTTATAAAAGAAGTAAAATTTTAAAAATTAAAAATTATTATCCAGTAATATATTTTACTTTAATTTTGAATCAATTTGTATTTCGTAAATATTTTTTAATTAATATATATCTTATTATTAATAGTTTATTAATTTAATTTTTGATCATTATTATAATATCTATCAATAAAATCGTTTATATTGAATTTATATGATATATAATTATTAAAATTATTATAACTAAATATTATATTCACATTTCAAAAAATTTTAAATATTATTATATTTTCAAAGGTATAAACCACTAAATGCCTAAAACATAAATCGAAAAACTTCTAAATGACAAAACTTCTAAATACTTAAACTATTAAATTTGTATACATTATTTAATAAATCATAAATCTCATTTTAATTTTTATTAAGTGTATTTTTAAATTTTTTATTTTAATTATTTATCAGTTTATTTTTATAGAAATATTAATTACAAAATAAATTATTAGTGAGATAGAACTATTTTAAATAATTTATTTTTCATCAGAAAAAATATATATGCTTATAAAACGAGGCAAAATTTTAAAAACAAAAATTTATTATTTTGTAATATATATTATTTTGATTTTGAATCATTTTAGTTTTTGCATATATATTTTAATTTATATCATTCTTATTAATAATAGTTTATTAATTTTTTATTGATCATTATTATAATATCTATTAATAAAATTATTTATATTGATTTTACATCATATATAATTATAAAGATTATTATAACTAAATATTATATTAACATTTAAAAAAAATAAAAAGTATTATATTTTCAAAGGTTATAACCTTCATAAATTAAAAAAAATCAAAAAATTTAATTTTTATTTTTTCATTCTTTAAATAAAAACTATAAATCACTTAAGTCCTAAACACTTAAATCACTAAACCCCAAAACACCTAAATACTTAAACCATTAAACTAGTATATCCTGAATAATAAATAATAAATCTCAATTTTTTTTGTATTCATCATAATTTTAAATATTTATTTTAATTATTTATTAGTTTATTTTTATAAAATTATAAATTACAAAATAAGTTATGAGGAAGATAAATATAATTTAAATAATTTATTTTTAATAACAAAAATATAAACTTATAAAAAAATGAATTAATATGTTATTATTATAAAAATGGATATAAATTAAAATATAATTGCAAAACCTAAAATTATTCAAAATCCAAGGAAAATTTATTACTAAATAAAAATTTTTGTTTTTAGTTTTTGCTTCTTTTTATAAGCTTATATATTATTTTGATGAAAATTAATTTATTTAAATTATATTTGTATCACTCATAATTTATTTTGTAATTAATATTTTAATAAATTATTTAAATTATATGTAAGGTTTACGAGTTTAAAGGTTTAAGTATTTAGAAGCTTTTGTGTTTAGGAGTTTAGATGTTAAAGTGTTTAGGCATTTAATGGTTTATAAGGTTTATTTAAACAATGATATGGCAAAAAATTTATTTTTATTATTTTTTTTAATTTTTTAAGATTATATCCTTAGAAAATATAATAATTTTAATATTTTTTCAAATGTAAATATAATATTTATTTATAATAATCTTCATAATTATAATTCATTTAAATTCAATATAAATAATTATATTGCTAGATATTATAATTATGATCAATAAATAAATTAATAAATTATTATTAATAAAATAGTTATTATTTAAAAAGTATTTGCAAAATATAAATTTATTTAAATCAAAGAATAATATATTACTAAATAATAATTTTTATTAATGTTTTACTTTTTTTATAAGTTTATATTTTTTTTATTAAAAATAAATTATTCAAATTATATTTGTCTTACTCATAATATATTTTGAAATTTATAATTCTATAATAATAATAAACTACTAAATAATTAAAATGAATATTTAAAATTATAATGAATACACATAAAATTGAGATTTATTATTTATTATTCAGGATATACCGGTATAATGGTTTAGGTATTTAGGTGTTTTATGGTTTAAAAGTTTAGTGATTAAATTGTTTAGACCTTTAGTGATTTATAGTTTTTATTTAAAGAATGAAAAATCAAAAAAATTAATTTTTGATTTTTTTAATTTTTGAAGGTTATAACCTTTGAAAATATAATAATTTTAATTTTATATAATGTAAACACAATATAAATAATTTTATTGATAGATATTATAATAATGATCAATAAATAAATTAATAAATTTGTATTTATAAGAATGATATAAATTAAAATATAATTGTATAATCTAAAATGATTCAAAATAAAAATAAAATATAATATTAAATAATAATTTTTTATTTTTAAAATTGTGCCTCTTTTTATAAGCATTTTTTTGATGAAAAATAAATTATTTAAATTATATATGTCGCATTAATAATTTATTTTGTAATTAATATTTCTATAAAAATATACTGATAAATAATTAAAATGAATATTTAAAATTATAATGAATGCTAATAAAACTGAGATTTATGATTTATTATTTAGACTATACTAATTTAATCTTTTAAGTATTTATGGGCTTCGGGGTTTAGGAGTTTAGTCATTTTAGTAATTACTCATTTAGTGGTTTATAGGTTATATAAAAAAAAAAAAATAACAAAAAAATTATTTTTGTTATTTTTTCTGATTTTTGAAGGTTATACCATTTGAAAATATAATAATTTTTAAATTTTTTTTGAAAAGTGAATACAATATGAAGTTATAATAATCATAATAATTATATATAAAATAGTTTCAATATAAACTATTTTATTGATATTTATTATAATAATGATCATAAAAAAAATAATCAATTATTAATAAGATAAATATTGTTTAAAATATATTTGCAAAACCTAAAATGACTCAAATCAAAGTGAAATTTTACTAAATATTAATTTTAAATTTTTAAATTTTTGTATCCATTTATAAGGGTATATATTTTTTGATGAAAAATAAAAATTATTTAAATTATATTTGACTCACTAATAATTTATTTTTTAATTTATATTTCTATAAAATTAAACTAATAAATAATTAAAATGTATATTTAAAATTATAATGAATACTAAAAAATGAGATTTATAATTTATTATTTAGGGTATAACAATTTAATTGTTAAGTTTTTTGTGGTTTTGGGGTTAAAAAGTTTATTGATTTATATGTTGACACATTTTCGTGTTTATAGGTTTTATTTAATCAATGAAATAACAAAAAATTTATTTTTATGAATTTTCATGATTTTCAAAGGTTATCACCTTTTAAAATATAATAATTTTTTAATAGTTCTAAAATATGAATACAATACTTATTTATAATAATCTTAATAATTATATTTGTTGTGGATTCAATATAATAAAATGTATTAATATAAATTATAAAAATGATCAAAAAATAAATTAATAAACTATTATTAATAAGATAAATATTAATTAAAATATATTTGCCGAACCCAAAATAATTTAAAATCAAAGTAAATTATATTACTAAATAAAATTTTAAAATTTTGAAATTTTGTTTATTTTTATAATCTTATTTTTTTTCATAAAAAATAATTTATTTAAATTATATCTGTCTCGCACATTATTTATTTTGTAATTAATATTTCTATAAAAATAAAATAAAAAATAATTAAAATGAATATTTAAAATTATAATGAATCCAAATAAAAATGAGATTTATTATTTATTATTTAGGTTATATAGGTTTAATGGTTTAAGTATTTAGGGGGGTTTGGGGTTTAGGAGTCTAGAGATTTAAATGGTTAGGCATCTAGTGGTTTATAAGTTTTATTTAAATAATAAAATAATAAAAAATTATATTTGTGATTTTTTTCATTTTCGAAGGTTATAAACTTCGAAAATATAATAATTTTTAAATTTTTTTCAAATGTAAATATAATATTTAGTTATAATAACTTAATAATTATAAGACATTCTAATTGAATATAAGTAAATTTATTGTTTGATATTATAAAAATGATCAAAAAATAAATTAATAAACTATTATTAATAAGATTGATCACAATTAAAATATAATTGCAAAACCTATATATAATGATTCAATATCAAAGTAAAATAAATTACTAAATAATAATTTTTTAAAAAAATTTTTACATCTTTATATAAGCTTATTTTTTTATGATTAAAAATAAATTATTAAAATTATATTTGTCTCACTCATTATTTATTTTGTGATTGATATTTCTATAAAAAATAAACTAATAAATAATTAAAATTGAATATTTAAAATTATAATAAATACAAATTAAAATGAGATTTATGATTTATTATATATGGTATACCTGTTTATTGGTTTGATAATTTAAAAGTTTTGTCGTTTAGGAGTTTAGCAATTTATGTTTTTTTGGCATTTAGTGGTTTATAGGTTTTATTTATATAATAAAAATTTAAAATTATTTTTTTGATTTTTTCTAATTTTCAAAGGTTAACTTTGAAAATAGAATAATTTTTAAAATTTTTTGAAATGTGAATACAATGTATAATTATATTAATCTTACAAATTATATATCATATAAATTCAATATAAATAATTTTAATGATAGATATTATAATAATGATCAAAAATTAAATTAATATTCTATTATTAATAATATAAATATTAATTAACATATATTTACATAACACAAAATGATTCAAAATCAAATCAAAATATATTACTAAATAATAATATTTAATTTTTAAAATTTTCCTTCTTTTTATAAGCTTATATTTTTTTTATTAAAATAAATTATTTAAATAATATTTGTCGCAATCGAAATTTATTTTATAATTAATTTTTCTAAAAAATTAAACTATAAATAATTAAAATGAATATTCAAATTATAATAAATAGAAATAAAAATGAGATTTATTATTTATTAAGTAGTATATAGCTATTAAAAGGTTTATGTATTTAGAAGTTTCGGGATTTATGAGCTTACAAATTTAAGTAAGTAAGCATTTAATGATCTATAGGTTTTATTTAAAAAATGAAATAACAAAAAATGTTTTTTTATTATTTTTACTCATTTTTTAAGGTTATTACCTTTTGAAAATATAATAATATTTAATTTTTTTTCAAAAGTGAATACAATATTTAGTTATAATAATCATTATATTTATATATCATATAAATTCAATATAAACATTTTTATTGATAAATATTCTAATAATGATGAAAAAATAAATTAATAATCTATTATAAATAAGATAAATATCAATTAAAATATAATTACGAAACCTAAAATAATTCAAAAGCAAAGCAAAATATATTACAATATAATAATTTTTTGTTTTAAATTTTTTTTATTTTAAAAAGTTTATCTATATTTTTTAATTAAAAATAATTTATATAAATTATATTTGTCTAACTCATAATTTATTTTCTAATTAATATTTATATATAAATAAACAAATAAATAATTAAAATGAATATTTACAATTATAATGAAAAAAAATGAGATTTATTAATTATTATTTAGGGTATACCAGGTTAATTTTAATTATATCTATCTCACTAATAATTTATTTTATAATTAATATTTCTATAAAAATAAACTTCTAAATAATTAAAATAAAAATTTTAAATTATACTGAATAAGAATTAAAATGAGATTTATGATTTATTATTATTGTATACCAGTTTAATGGCTTAAGTATTTAGATGTTTTGTCGTTTAGGAGTTTAGCAATTTATGTTTTTAGGCATTTAGTGGTTTATAGGTTTTATTTAAACAATAAAATAATAAAAAAAATTTTATAATTTTTTAAAATTATAATATTTAAAATTTTTTTTAATGTAAATATAATATTTTAGTTATAATAATATTAATAATTATATATCATATAAATTCAATATAAACAATTTTATTGATAAATATCATAATAATGATCAAAAATTAAATTAATAAACTATTAATAAAAAGATAGAAATTAATTAAAAAATATTTACAAACCCCAAATTGATTCAAAATTAAAGTAAAATAAATTACTATATAATAATTTTAAATTTGTAAATTTTACTTTTTGTATATGCGTATATATATTATTTCATTAAAAATAAATTATTTAAACTATATTTGTCACACTCATAATTTATTTTGTAATAAATATTTCTATACAAATAAATAATTAAAATGAATATTTAAAATTATAATAAATAGAAATAAAAATTAGATTTATTATTTATTATGTATAATATATAGGTTTAATGGTTACTGTATTTAGGCATTACGGTGTCTAAGAGTTTACTTATTTAACTGTGTATGCATTTAGTAGTTTAAAAGTTTTATTTAAAAAATAAAAAAATAAAAAAATAAAATATTTATTTTTATTATTTTTTGATATTTTCAAAGGTTATAACCTTAGAAAATATAATAATTTTTAATTTTTTTTTAAAAGTGAATTCAATATTTAGTTATAATAATCATTATATTTATATATCATATATATTCAATATAAACTATATTATTGATAAATATTCTAATAATGATCAAAAAATAAATTAATAATCTATTATTAATAAGATATATATCAATTATAATATAATTACTAAACCTAAAATGATTTAGATGCAAAGCAAAATATATTACTATATAATAATTTTTTGTTTTAAAATTTTTTTTTCTTTTAAAAAGTTTATCTATATTATTTTGATGAAAAATAATTTATATAAATTATATTTCTCAAACTCATAATTTATTTTGTAATTAATATTTATATAAAAATAAATAAATAAATAATTAAATTTGAATATTTAAAATTAAAATGAAAAAAAAAATGAGATTTATTCTTTATTATTTAGGATATACCGATTTAATATAAATTAGATCCGTCTCACTAATAATTTATTTTGTAATTAATATTTCTATAAAAATAAACTGATAAATAAATAAAATAAAAATTAAAAGTATACTGAATAATTAAAATAATTTATTTTGTTCCTCTCTCAACTCTAGAATGATTGCTAAAGCTCTAATTAAAATAATAGGAGCTTTTCCTTTATCTCTATTATGTCTCATCATATTTGAAGTTGAATCACTGGGCTATCAAAGATAATTTGACTCATGTACGCTAATAGACTAAACCAAAGTTGTACCCCTATGTGTTGAAATAGCCAGTTGTTGAGGATGCTATTTATATTGATTATTGTAATTTTTACTAAAATATCTCTCATGCAGACACTCAAAGCAATTTTTTTTAAACATAGTTCACCTCTAAAAAAATAACCACCTTGTAGCCTATTAGAACAAACTAGCCCCAGGGCGGTTTTAGCAGGGCAAGATGTATGGGCTCTCTTTCAATCAAGAATCAAAAAAATTATTTTATTGGCAAGTCTAAGCCCCCTTTTTATATCCTCATGGATATGAAAAGTGTCATTTCTTTCTTTTTATATTAAATGATTTATGTATACAAGCTCACAATACCTAAAAAGGTGTAAATGAATCATATTCAAATATATAAAAGGTTTTAATCATTGCTCAAAATATTAGTATTGCATATTGACACTTGAGGTCGCAAATCAAAGGAAAAAGCCATAGTGATATTTCCAATCCCAAGAATTTTAGCTATAAAGAGTTATAAAGAGTAGTACTCGAGCTTTAACTATTTCTAGGGTCATGACTTTTGCTCTCGAGGAATGTCCAAAGTTACAATCATTCCTAGTGCAATGACTTTGCAATATAAAGATAAAATGTAGAAGCTATGGTCATATCCAATACTGTGACCCAGTATTATAGTGATTAAATATGTATTCATGATCATTCTTAGTGTCATAACTATATGTTCAACAGAGAGACACAAGTTATGGAATATTCTCATCGATATGATTTTGTGTTCTAGAGACAAAATATACAATCATGACCATTGCTAATGCTACAATAATCTAAACCACGAAAGTGACTGAATCCATAACTCACCTCTTGAGTCATGACTCTGTGTTACATATACAAAAAGCTAAAACTGTGACATTCCTAAAAGTTGTGAATTTCAATTTAAATTTTATACTTAGTCATTTCATTATAAAAGTGCAAAACATGAGATTTAGGATTTAGGGTTTATGGATTAGGGTTATAGTTTATAGTTTAAGGTTTAGGATTTAAAGGTTAGGGTTTGTGGTTTTTTTTTTGTTTTTTTTTGGAAAATACACACTTTATTTATCATTTAGGCACACAACTTACAAGAGACTAAAAAGATGACTAATTTTGGCTAGCCCACCAAATCCTATGCACCTTAATGATTCTATGCATAAAATACATAAAAAAGCATAATGCCTAATAATTCAAAGCGTACGAATACAACTAAAATCATCTGGCATTCCCGGAATTCAGAGTTGGCAGAGTCATTATGCGCACTGCGTCATTTCCATTCGGATTTGTCCAAGCCTTTTGGAAGAACCTTGTAACGCCCCAAAAATACCCTAAAATTTTTTTTTATAATTTTATTATATATTCAGGTATAAATTTAGTCAAACATGGGTATTTCTAAAAATTGTTAAATGAATATTAATTGTTATTTGATAAGTGATTTAAAAGATTAAACCCGAAAATTTACCCAAGTGTCAAGGGCAAAAGTGGAAACTTCTAAAATCAGGACCTAATAGTCATTTGTGAATATGTTTATGTGTCTAAGAGTGAAAATGAGAAAATTTGTGAAATAGAAGGATGCATGGGCTATATAGCATTTTGGGGATAACTTAAATCCTAATGGGCTTTGTAGGCTAACCAAGGCCTTATATGAGAAGTTTGATTTAAAGACCAAAATTTGGTCTAAGAGATTTAAGTCCAAATGGGCTTTGTAGGAAGGCCTTATGCGAGAAGTTTGATTTAAAGACCAAAATTAAGAGACTTAAGTCCAAATGGGCATTGTAGGAAGGCCTTATATGAGGAATTTGATTTAAAGACCAAAATTTAGTCTAACAGCTCATTAGATAAAAAAAAACGTGTTTGGGAGAGAAGAGAGGAGAAAAGAAAGGAAGCTAGGGTTTTGTAGAAGAAATCAAGAGATTTGTGCAAGAACTTACAAGGTTGTTCAAGGAGAAGGTTAGGCCAAGGATTTCCAAGTGATTCAAGGTATGTGAATAAACTCTAGAATTTATTTTTTTATGATGTTTGAGTTCGAAAAACCCTAAATCATAGGTGGGATTTGCTTGTGATTGGTTTAGGATGATATTAGGATGTTATTAAGAGTGATTGACATGATTTATTTTGAATTTTGAGGTGTTTTGGAAGAAAATCACGAAGAGGGAATTTAAGGTATTTCAAAGGATATGCTGTCAAAATTTTCCAAAACTGATGTTTTTGTTTTGGCCATAACGTAGTCATTTACTATCCTAATTGAGTGATTTAAATTTCTAGGTAAACTAGACTTATATGAGAATAATTTACTTGAAGGAATGGTAAACAATTTATTACCCCAAAGTGTCCATAAATTCTTCAAAAGGGGAGCTATGTGCACGAAAGAAAAAAAAATCTGCTTCTGTTTTGAAAATTAGAGTAGTCTGAATATAAAAGTTCATAACTTGAGTTTTTGAAATCCAAATTGGATGATTCAAATTGGAGGAAAAAACTTAGAACCATATATTCAAATGAGTAGAAGGGACTTTTAGCAATTTATAAAGTTAAGATCCCTGAAATTGAGAAAAACATTAGGTAACCGAGTGAATTGGGCATACCGACCAGTTTGGCATAAAAATGCCATAAATTGTGTTTGAGAGATCCAAATTAGATGATTCAAATTCCTACTACAAATAGACTAATAGAGATATAATTTTAGTGAATGATGTATGAGCTAAATATGACTCAATTATTTCCAAAATAATTTGGCAAGTGAAGGTGTATTTGGTAGACAACCCTAACCAAAAATCCTAGAATGCACAAATGATTTTTCTTTGGTTATTCATTGATTGTGAAATATGTGCAATGGATTAGAGATTAACGGGGAGGAAAGTCCAAGTTGAGGTCGAGATTCCGAGAACGGGAATTAAAGGACGACAATCTTTTTGGGTTTGTTCTATCTACTTCCATTCCTTGTTTCAAGTTTTGAATGTTTGTTCTACATTTTCTTATTCTCGTTTCAATATTTGAAATACTTGTTCTAAATGAATAAGAAAGGCATATTGAATGGTTTTAAATGATTTGAAAAAATTGATTGTAAAATGTTTGCATATGAAAATTTCATGACTATTAAAAGTGGACTATTTATACAAATGTACAAATTGTATTGTACTTTGCTATAAAAGATTTGAACACCCTTAATAGAATATTAACCGTTTGGTTCGTATTAAGGATAGATTGGTATACCAATAGGAGTCAAAATAGCAGTACTATGAACAATTTTATTGATATGTCACTCCGATCAGCAGCCCAGCCAGACCGTATCAGTAGTGTTCACTAATTGATTGTTATAACCAGTCAATAGCCCAGTGGGACAGTACTGTGTTATAAAACCATTTTTAATCCAGCCTGCAGCCCCGCGGGACCGTGCCGGTGACTCTGATATTTGGTATAATGAAGACAAAGGTTAAATTAATTAAGGGCATAATTGAACTGATGAGCATAATTGAACTGATGGGCATAATTGAACTGATGGTCATAATTGAACTGATTGGCATTACTGAATTGAATTGAATTGCAAAAATGAATTGAATTTCATAACTGAATTGAATTTGTGAGTATATTTGAATTGATTTGAAATTGTGAAATATTGGAATTGAAAAGAGCATTGTAAAATGCATGATTTGATTAATGCATGATTTATTGAATATGAAAGTGTATTTTGGGATGATCAATGAATTGTAACTGATTGTATATATAAGAAGTATATGTATTGTATTTACATTAATTATCCATAAAGGTTTGAATGTAGTGAATTGCTAAATTTCATGATTTGTTTTAACTGAAACTGAAGAATGAATTTGTATAGAACCACTAAGCATGAAAATGCTTAGCGTATTGTTTTACCAATGCATAGGTACCGAGTGATAGACAGTGTAAGGGGGAAGAGGCAAGATCGAGAAGCACAAAGTCACTGAGAAAGAATTGAGGAGTATGCTCCGTCATATGCATTAATATCATTTTGAGCATGACTTTATTTTGTATTTTAAAAATAGTAAATTAGGAAACAATGTTGTGTAATATTTTGAAAGGCATGGTATGCTATTTTGTAAGTGATTTGTTTAAAGGTTTATGGGCCTACCGTAGCGAACAAAAAAAAAATGCTTCCGCATATTTGAAATGGTTTGAATGAAATGTGTTTGAAAATGGGTGTTACAAAACTGAATGATGCACCATATTAATACTATGCAAATATAAGATTGTGCATGTGTGTGACATGCAGCATCAAGCGTTTGCCTATGTCATTGCTATGCAATGGAATACATGTAAAACTGAATACCCATAAATCCACAAGTCCATATCTACGGCACTTTGTCAATTCATTCTCACCTCTGAATTCCACATTCTTTTTTTCCAACTATCGTCAAAAGAGTATCTCTTGGGTTAGAATGCTTCCTCCTCGAGCTCCAATAAGTTGCTGTATGTTGCACTGACAAAATATCAAAAAATATGAATGCATCGGTGTGCATGTGTGATGAGGTCCATCTCATAGTGTAATTATCTACGCGTACAACCAAGCTACAATACAAGTAAAATTACAAAATGCTATAAAGATGGGTCTTCTGCTCCCGGGAGTGTAGCATCGCCTAATGTGTATTTACAAAATGCATTAGTGGGCCCCACTTAGATTCACTCATGGGTCCAGTTGCCCTCATTTCATGCTACATAGAGAACAAACAAGATTGTGTGTATGAGTATATCATGATCCGTCTCTACAAGTACATGGTGCATATAAAGTCCAAAATACAAATAAGACTACAAACATAAACTACAAGTTTGAATCTTTCGCTCTCGTGTGGATGGTCTGGACTCCATTGCTTACTGGCCCTACTTGGTGATGCTTCAGATTTTGCCGGCTCTCCAATTAATCATGGATTACCCGCTACTCCTGTTGGGCGATGGTTGGGTGGCCCTCTATGCTACCTAATAGGGCTAGTGGGACCCACTCCTAGCTACTCCTTGGTTTACTCCCGACCACTTTGCTCGGTTTCATTAGTTGTCTAAATGTTATCATCCCTGCTTGCTAGTGGGGCCCTCTACAAGCCGGTGGCCCATACTTCGTGCTACTTCTAGGACTTGCTGGCCCCTCAAAATGCTACACCAAAATGGACAAGAATATGTGCACGTGTGTACTATGGTCCGTCACTATGTGTGTGTGGTGCAGCAGTATCAGGGTTTAAAAGTTTAGTAATTTAAGTATTTAGGTATTTTGTGGTTTATAGGTTTTATTTAAATAATTAAATAACAAAAAAATTATTTTTATGATTTTTTCTCATTTTCAAGGTTATAAGCATATAAAATATTATAATTTTTAATTTTTTTTTTTCAAATGTTAATACAATATTTAATTATAATAATCATAAAAATAAATACCATGTAAATTCAATATAAATAATTCTATTGATTGATATTATAATACTGATCATTAAATAGATTAATAAACTATTATTAATTAGATAGATATTAATTAAAATATATTTGCAAAAATTAAAACGATTCAAAATAAAAGTAAAATATATTACTAAATAATAATTTTTTTTTTAATTTTTTGATTCTTTTTATAAGCTTATAAATTTTTTTGATGAAGATAAATTATTTAAATTATATTTGTCTCATTCATAATTTTATTTGCAATTAATATTTCTATAAAAATAAACAAATAAATAATTAAAATGAATATTGAAATTATAATGAATACAAATAAATTAATAAATTATTAATAAAAAGATAGGTATTAATAAAAAAATATATACAAAACCCAAATTGATTCAAAATTAAAGTAAAATATATTAGTGGATAATAATTTTTAATTTTTAAATGATTACTTCTTTTATCACCGTATATTTTTTTTATTAACAATAAATTAATTAAATTATATTTTTCGCACTCATACTTTATTTTGTAATAAATATTTCAATAAAAATAAACTAATAAATAATTAAAATGAATATTTAAAATTATAATAAATAAAAATAAAAATTAGATTTATTAATTATTAAGTAGTATATATCAGTTTAATGGTTTATGTATTTAGGAATTACAGGGTTTAGGAGTTTACTGATTTAACTATGGATGCATTTAGTGGTTTATAGGTTTTATTTAAGAAAAAAATTAAAAAAAAAGTTTTTTTTATTATTTTTTGATATTTTCAAAGGTTATTACCTTTGAAAATATAATAATTTTTAAATTTTTTTAAAAAGTGAATAAACATTTATTTTTAATAATCATAATAATTATCTATCATATAAATTAAATATAAATAATTTTATTGATAGATATACTAATAATTATCAAAAAATTAATTAAAAATCTATTATAAATAAGATTGATATTACTTAAAATATAATATCAAAACCTAAAATGATTCAAAGGCAAAGCAAAATATATTACTTAATAATAATTATTTGTTTTTAAATTTTTATTCTTTTTATAAGCTTATATATTTTTTGACGAAAAATAATTTTTATAAATTATAATTTTAACTCATAATTTATTTTATAATTAATAAATATAAATAAAGAAAGAACTAAACAATCAAAATGAATTTTTTAAATAAAAATGAAAAAAAATAAAAATGAGATTTATTAATTATTATATCGGGGATGCCCATTTAAACAATTATCTATAGAGGGGTATTGAGATTTTGTAATTTAGTGATTTAAGTGTTTAGGCATTTAGTGATTTATAGGTTTTATTTAAACAATGAAATAATAAAATTTTTTTTTCTTTTTTTACATGTTCAAAGGTTATAATCTTTGAAAATATAATAATTTTAAAATTTTTTCCAAAAGTGAATATAATATTTACTTATAATAATTATTAAATTTATATATCATTTAAATTAAATATAAATATATTTATTTATAAATATTCTAATAATGAATAAAAAATAAATTAATAATCGATTATTAATAAGTTAGATACCAATTAAAATAGAATTATTAAACTTGAAATGATTCAGAAACAAAGTAAAATATATTACTATATAATAATTTTTTGTTTTTAATTTTTTTCTTCTTTTAATAAGTTTATCTATATTTTTTTGTTGAAAAATAACTTATATAAATTATATTTATCTAACTTATAATTTATTTTGTATTTAATATTTATATAAAAATTAACAAATAAATAACTAAAATGAATATTTAAAATTATAATGAAAAAAATAAAAATGAGATTTATTATTTATTATTTTGGATATACCTGTTTAAAAAAATTTATCTATTTAGGGTTTTTGAGATTTAGAAATTATTGATTTAAGTATTTAGGCAATTAATGGTTTATGGGTTTTATTTAAACAATTAAATAACACAAAATTTATTTTTGATATTTTTTCAAACTTTCAAATGTCATAACATTTGAAAATATAATACTTTAAAAATTTTTTAATTAAGTGAATACAATATTTAGTAATAATAATTATTATAACTATATATAATATAAAATAAATATAGATATTTTTATTAATAAATATTATATCAATTATCATAAAAAATTAATAAACTATGATTAATATGATAGATATAAATTAAAATATAATTAAAAAACCTAAATTGATTCAAAATCAAAGTAAAATTTATTACTAAATAAATTTTTTTTTTAGTTTTTGCATCATTTTATAAGCTTATATATTCTTTTGATGAAAAATATATTATTTAAATTATATTTGGCACTCATAATTTATTTTGAAATTAATATTTCTATAAATTATTTAAATTATATTTAAGTTTTACGAGTTTAAAGGTTTAGGTATTTAGTGGCTTCGAGGTTTAGGAGTTTAGAGATTGATGTTTTTAGCCATTTAATGGTTTATAAGTTTTATTTAAACAATGATATAACAAAAAATTTATTTTTGTTATTTTTTCTCATTTTTGAAGTTTATAACCTTTGAAAATATAATAATTTTTAAATTTTTTTTATGTGAATACTATATTTAGTAATGATAATCTTAATAATTATATATCATGTTAATTCAAAATAAACAATTATATTGATAGATATTATATTACTGATCAAAAAATAAATTAATAAACTATTATTAATAAGATAGATATTTTTTAAAATATTTTTGCAAAACGTAAATTTATTCAAAATCAAAGTAAAATATAATACTAATAATAATTTTTTTGATGTTTTGCTTCTTTTTATAAGTTTATATTTTTTGTTATTAAAAGTAAATTATTTAAATTATATTTTCCTTCCACATAATTTATTTTTAATTTACAATTCTATAAAAATAAACTAAAAAATAATTAAAATGAATATTTAAAATTATAATGAATACAAATAAAATTGAGATGTATTATATATTATTCGGGATATACTAGTTTAATGGTTTAATTATTTAGGTGTTTTGGGGTTTAGTGATTTAAGTGTTTAGGACTTTAGTGATTTATAGTTTTTATTTAAAGAATGAAAAAATAAAAAATTAATTTTTTTTAATTTTTTTAATTTTTGAAGCTTATAACCTTTGAAAATATAATAATTTTTAATTTTATTTAAATGTTAATATATTATTTAGTTATAATATTCTTAATAATTATATATAATGTAAACTCAATATAAATAATTTTATTAATAGATATTATAATAATGATCAATAAAAAATTAATAAACTATTATTAATAAGAATGATATAAATTAAAATATAATTACAAAAACTAAAATGATTCAAAATAAAAATAAAATATATTACAAAATAATAAATTTTTGTTTTTAAAATTTTGCCTCTTTTTATAAGCATATATTTTTTTTTTGATAAAGAATAAATTATTTAAAATAGATCTGTCTCCCTAATAATTTATTTTGTAATTAATATTTTTATAAAAATAAACTGAAAAATAATTAATATAAAAATTTAAAATTATACTAATAAAAAATAAATTTGATTTTTGATTTATTATTAATGTATACCAATTTAATAGTTTCAGTATTTAGAAGTTTTGTCATATAGGAGTTTAGTGATTTATGTTTATAGGCATTTAGTGGTTTATAGGTTTTATTAAAACAATAAAATAACAAAAAAAAATTTGTAATTTTTTCTCATTTTCATAGGTTATAACCTTTGATAATATAATAATATTTAAAATGTGATTAAAATTTGAATACTATGTATAATTATATTAATCTTATTAATTATATATCATATAAATTCAATATAAACAATTTTAATGATAAATATTATAATAATGATCAAAAATTAAATTAATAAACTATTATTAATAATATAAATATTAATTAAAATATATTTATATAACACAAAATGATTCAAAATCAAATCAAAATATATTACTAAATAATAATATTTAGATGAAAAATATATTACTAAATTAAAATGATTCAGAAGAAAGCAAAATATATTACTATATAATAATTTGTTGTTTTCAAATTTTTTTTATTTTAAAAAGTTTATCCATATTTTTTTGATCAAAATTAATTTATATAAATTATATTTGTCTAACTCAGAATTTATTTTTTAATTAATATTTAGATAAAAATAAACAAATAAATATTTAAAATGAATATATAAAATTATAATGAAAAAGATAATATTAAGATTTCTTCTTTATTATTTTGGGTATACCAGTCTAATTTAAATTAGATCTATCTCACTAATAATTTATTTTTTTATTAAAATTTCTATAAAAATAAACTGATAAATAATTAAAATAATAATTAAAAATTATACTGAATAAAAATTAAAATGATATTTATGAATTATTATTAATGTATACTAGTTTAATATTTTATGTATTTAAAGGTTAATTAATTTATGACTTTAGCAATTTATGTTTTTAGGCATTTAGTGGTTTATAGGTTTTATTAAACAATGAAATAATAATAAATTTATTTTTGATATTTTTTCACATTTTCAAAGGTTATAACCTTTGAAAATGTTATAATTTTAAAACTTTTTAAAAATGTGAATACAATTTTTAGTAATAATTTATCATTATAATTATATATAATATAAACTAAATATAAACAATTTTATTGGTAGATATGATATCAATTATCAAAAAATAAATTAATATGCTATTATTAATATGATAGATATAAATTAAAATATAATTGCAAAACCTAAAAATATTCAAAAACCAAGTAAAATTTATGACTAAATAATAATTTTTTTTTTGCTTCTTTTTATAAGCTTATATTTTTTTTTGATGAAAAATAAATTATTTAAATTATATTTGTATCACTCATAATTTATTTTGTAATTAATATTTTAATAAATTATTTAAATTATATTTAAAATTTAGGAGTTTAAAGGTTTTAGTATTTAGGGGCTTTTGTGTTTATGAGTTTTAGTATTTAAGGACTTATAATTATTTAAAGGTTTTTACTAAGTGTTTAGGCATTTAGTGGTTTATAAGTTTTATTTAAACAATGATATTACTAAAAAATTATTTTTATTATTTTTTTAATTTTTGAAGGTTATAACATTTGAAAATATAATAATTTTTAATTTTTTTTCAAATGTAAATATAATATTTAGTTATAAAAAATATAATACTTATAAGTCATTTAAATTCAATATAAATAATTACATTGCTAGATATTATAATAATGATCAAAAAAAATTTAATAAACTATTATTAATAAGATAGATATTATTTAAAATATATTTGCAAAATCTAAATTTATTCAAAATCAAAGTAAAATATATTACTTAATAAAATTTTTTTTAATGTTTTGTTTTTTTTATAACTTTATATTTTTGTTATTATAAATAAGTTATTTAAATTAATTTGTCTTACTCATAATTTATTTTGTAATTTATAATTCTATCATCATAAACGAATAAATAATTAAAATAATTATTTAAATTTATAATGAATACAAATAAAATTTAGATTTATTATTTATTCTTTAGGATATACCGGTTTAATGGTTTAAGTATTTAGGTGTTTTTGGATTTAGGAGTTTAGTTATTTAAGTGTTTAGATCTTTAGTGATTTATAGTTATTATCTAAAGAATTAAAAAACAAAAAATTTAATTTTTTGATTTTTTTTAATTTTTGAAAGTTGTAACCTTTGAAAAAATAATAATTTTAAATTTTTTTAAATGTGAATATTATATTTAGTTATAATAATCTTAATAATTATATATAATGTAAACTAAATATAAATGATTTTATTAATAGATATTATAATAATGAATAATAAATAAATTAATAAACTAGTATTAATAAGATTGTAATAATTTAAAATATTATTGTAGAATCTAAAATGATTCAAAATCAAAATAAGATATATTACTAAATAATAATTTTTTATTTTAAAAATTTTGCCTAATTTTATAAGCATATATATTTTTTTGATGAAAAATATATTATTTAAATTATATCTGTCGCGCTAATAATTTATTTTGTAATTAATATTTCTATAAAAATAAATTTATAAATAATTAAAATGAATATTTAAATTATAATGAATACTAATAAAAAAGAGATATATGATTTATTATTTAGGGTACACCTATTCAATGGTTTATGTTTTTTGTGGTTTTGGGGTTAAGAAGTTTATTTAAGTTTATGTTTCCATATTTAGGTGTTTATAGATTTTATCTAATCAATGAAATAACAAAAAAATTATTTTTATGAATTTTCGTGATTTTCAAAGGTTATATACTTTGAAAATATAATAATTTTTTAATATTTATAAAATATGAATACAATACTTAGTTATAATAATCTTAATAATTATATTTGATGTAAATCTAATATAAAAAATTTTATTAAAATATATTATTATAATGATCGAAAAATAAATTAATAAAAGATTATTAATAAGATAGATATTAATTAAAATATATTTGTACAACCCAAAATAATTCAAAATCAAAGTAAATTATATTACAAAATAAAATTTTAAATTTTTGAAATTTTGTTTATTTTTATAAGCTTATTTATTTTTTCATAAAAAATAATATATTTAAATTATATGTCTCACTCATTATTTATTTTGTAATTAATATTTCTATAAAAATAAACTAAAAAATAATTAAAATGAATATTTAAAATTATAATGAATACAAATAAAAATGAAATTTATTATTGATTATTTAGGTTATATAGGTTTAATGGTTTAAGTATTTAGGGGGTTTTGGGGTTAATGAGTCTAGATAATTAAATGATTAGGCATTTAGTGGTTTATATGTTTTATTTAAATAATAAAATAATAATTAAAATTATTTTTGTGATTCTTTATCATTTTTGAAGGTTATAACCTTTGAAAATATAATAATTTTTAATTTTTTTTCAAATATAAATAAAATATTTAGTTATAATAATCTTAATATTTATAAGACTTTTAAATTAAATATAAGTAATTTTATTGATATATATTATAATAATGATCAAAAAATAAATTAATAAACTATTATTAATAAGATTGATAGTAATTAATATATAAATGAAAAACCTATAATGATTCAAAATCAAAGTAAAATATATTACTAAATGATATTTTTTGTTTTTAAATTTTTACTTCTATTTATAAGCTTATATTTATTTTTTTATTAAAAATAAATTATTAAAATTATATTTTTCTCACTCTTTATTTATTTTGCAATTAATATTTCTATAAAAAATAAACTAATAAATAATTAAAAGAATATTAAAATCTATAATGAATACAAATTAAAATGAAATTTATTATTGATTATTTAGGTTATATAGGTTTAATGGTTTAAGTATTTAGGGGGTTTTGGGGTTAAGGAGTCTAGATAATTAAATGATTAGGCATTTAGTGGTTTATATGTTTTATTTAAATAATAAAATAATAATTAAAATTATTTTTGTGATTCTTTATCAAATTTGAAGGTTATAACCTTTTAAAATATAATAATTTTTAAATTTTTTTCAAATATAAATATAATATTTAGTTATAATAATCTTATTATTTATAAGATATTTAAATTCAATATAAGTAATTTTATTGATATATATTATAATAATGATCAAAAAATAAATTAATAAACTATTATTAATAAGATTGATAGCAATTAATATATAAATGCAAAACCTATAATGATTCAAAATCAAAGTAAAAGATATTACTAAATGATAATTTTTGTTTTTAAATTTTTACTTTTTTTTATAATCTTATATTTATTTTTTGATTAAAAATAAATTATTAAAATTATATTTATCTCACTCTTTATTTATTTTGCAATTAATATTTCTATAAAAAATAAACTAATAAATAATTAAAATGAATATTTAAAATTATAATGAATATAAATTAAAATGAGATTTATGATTTATTATATATGGTATACCGGTTTAATGGATTGTTAATTTAGCGGTTTTGTCGTTTATGTGTTTAGCAATTTATGTTTTTAGGCATTTAGTGGTTTATACTTTTTATTTATATAATAATAAAAAAATTTTTTATTGCTTTTATCTGATTTTCAAAGCTTATAACCTTTAAAAATAAAATAATTTTTAAAATTTTTTGAAATGTGAATACTATGAATAATTATATTAATCTTACTAATTATATATTATATAAATTCAATATAAACAATTTTAATGATAGATAGTATAATAATGATCAAAAATTAAATTAATAAACTATTATTAATAATATAAATATTAATTAAAATATATTTACATAACACAAAATGATTCAAAATCAAATCAAAATATATTACTAAATAATAATATTTAATTTTCAAATATTTCCTTCTTTTTAGAAGCTTATATTTTTTATTGATTAAAAATAAATTTTTTAAATAATATTTGTCTCACTCAAAATATTTTTTGTAATTAATTTTTCTAAATAATAAAACTATACATAATTAAAATGAATATTTAAAATTATAATAAATAGAAATAAAAATTAGATTTATTAATTATTATGTATTATATAGGGGTTTAATGGTTTATGTATTTAGGTATTACGGGGTTAAAGAGTTTCCTGATTTAATTGTGTATGCATTTAGTGGTTTATAGGTTTTATTTAAAAAATAAAATAACAAAACATTTATTTTTATTATTTTTTGATATTTTCAAAGGTTATAACCTTTGAAAATATAATAATTATTAATTTTTTTTAAAGTGAATTAAATATTTAGTTATAATAATCATTATATTTATATTTCACATAAATTTAATATAAATGATTTTATTGAGAGATATTCTAATAACTATAAAAAAATAAAATAATAATCTATTTTTAATAAGATAGATATCAATTAAAATATAATTACAAAACCAAAAATGATTCAGAAGCAAAGCAACATATATTTCTATATAATAATATTGTGTGTTTAATTTTTTTTTTCTTTTTAAAAGTTTATCTATATTTTTCTGATGAATAATAATTTATATAAATTATATTTGTATAACTCATAATTTATTTTGTAATTAATATTTATATATAAATAAACAAATAAATTTTAAAATGAATATTTAAAATTATAATGAAATAAATGATATTTATTATTTAGGGTATACCAGTTTAATTTAAATTATATGTTTTACTAATAATTTATTTTGTAATTAATATTTCTATAAAAATAAACTGTTAAATAATTAAAATAAAAATTTAAAATTATACTGAATAAAAATTAAAATTAGATTTATTAATTATTCTTAATGTATACCAGTTTAATGGTTTAAGTATTTAGATATTTTGTTATTTAGAAGTTTAGTGATTTATGTTTTTGGGCATTTAGTGGTTTATAGGTTTTATTTAAACAATGATATAACCAAAAAATTATTTTTGATATTTTTTCATATTTTCAAAGGTTATAACATTTGAAAATATAATAATTTTTAAATTTTTTCAAATATAAATATAATACTGAGTTATAATAATCTTAATAATTATAAGTCATTTAAATTCAATATAAATAATTACATTGCTAGATATTATAATAATGATCAAGAAAAATTTAATAAACTCTTATTAATAAGATAGATATTATTTAAAATATATTTGCAAAATCTAAATTTATTCAAAATCAAAGTAAAATATATTACTAAATAATAATTTTTTTAATGTTTTTCTTTTTTTATAGGTTTATAATTTTGTTTTTAAAAATAAATTATTTAAATTATATTTGTCTTACTCATAATTTTTTTTGTAAATTATAATTCTATAATAATAAACTAAGAAATAATTAAAATGAATATTTAAATTTATAATGAATACAAATAAAATTGAGATTTATTATTTATTATTCAGGATATACCAGTTTATTGGTTTAAGTATTTAGGTGTTTTGTGGTTTAAGAGTTTAGTGATTTAATTGTTTAGACCTTTAGTGATTTATTGTTTTCAATTAAATAATGAAAAAACAAAAAATTTAATTTTTTGATTTTTTTAATTTTTGAAGGTTATAACCTTTGAAAATATTATAATTTTAAATATTTTTTAAATTTGAATATAATATTTAGTTATAATAATCTTAATAATTTAATATAATATAAACTAAATATAAATAATTTTATTAATAAATATTATAATAATGATCAATAAATTAATTAATAAACTAGTATTAATAAGAATGATGTAAATTAAAATATAATTGTAAAATCTAAAATGATTTAAAATCAAAATAAAATATATTAATAAAAAATAATTTTTTATTTTTAAAATTTTGCCTCATTTTATAAGCATATATATTTATTTTGATGAAAAATAAATTATATTAATTATATCTGTCTCACTAAAATTTGTTTTGTAATTAATATTTCTATAAAAATAAACTGATAAATAATTAAAATGAATATTTAAAATTATAATGAATACTAATAATAATGAGAATTATGATTTATTATTTAGACTATACTAATTTAATGTTTTGAGTATTTATGAGCTTTGGGGATTAGGAGTTTAGTCATTTTAGTATTTAGTCATTTAGTGGTTTATAGGTTTTATTTAAAAAATAAAATAAAAAATAAAGTATTTTTGTTATTTTTTCTCATTTTTGGAGGTGATAACCTTTGAAAATACAATCATTTTTAAATTTTTTTTGAAAAGTGAATACAATATGAAGTTAATAATCATAATAATTCAATATTATATAAATTCAATATAAATTATTTTATTGGTATATATTATAATAATGATCTTAAAAAAATAATAAACAATTAATCAAAAAGATAAATATTGTTTAAAATATATTTGCAAAACCTAAAATGATTCAAAATCAAAGTGAAATATTTTACTAAATATTAATTTTAAATTTTTAAATTTTTGTATCCATTTATAAGCTTATATATTTTTTGATGAAAAATAAATTTTTTAAATTATATTTGTCTCAATAATAATTTATATTTTAATTTATATTTCTATAAAAATAAACTAATAAATAATAAAGATGTATGTTTTAAATTATAAAGAATACTAATAAAAATGAGATTTATTATTTATTATTTATAGTATACCGGTATAATCTTTAAATTATTTAGGAATTTTGTCGTTTAGAAATTTAGCAATTTAAGTTTTTATGCTTTTAGTGGTTTATAGGTATTATTTATATAATAAAAAAAAAAAATTTTTTTTTGATTTATTCTGATTTTCAAAGGTCATAAACTTTGAAAAGAGAATAATATTTAAAATTTTTTGAAATGTGAATACCATGTATAATTATATTAATCTTACAAATTATATATCATATAAATTAAATATAAATAATTTTAATGATAGATATTATAATAATGATCAAAAATTAAATAAACAAACTATTATTAAAAATCTAAATATTAATTAAAATATATTTACATAACACAAAATGATTCAAAATCAAATCAAAATATATTACTAAATAATAATATTTAATTTTTAAATTTGTCATTCTTTTTTAAGCTTATATTTTTTTTGAATAAATTTAAATTATTTAAATATTATTTGTCTCATTCGAAATTTATTTTATAATTAATTTTTCTAAAAAATTAAACTATAAATAATTAAAATGAATATTTAAAATTATAATAAATAGAAATATAAAAGAGATTTATTATTTAATAAGTAGGATATAGCTTTTAAAAGGTTTAAGTATTTAGGGGTTTCGGGGTTTATGAGCTTACTGATTTAAGAAAGTGATCATTTAATGATCTATAGGTTTTATTTAAAAAATGAAATAACAAAAAATTTATTTTTATTTTTTCTAATTTGTTAAGGTTATAACCTTAGAAAATATAATAATTTTTAAATTTTTTTCAAAAGTGAATACAATATTTATTTATAATAATCATAATAATTATGTATCATATAAATTCAATATAAACAATTTAATTGATAGATATTCTAATAAATATCAAAAAATAAATTAAAAATTTATTATGAATAAGAATGATATTACTTAAAATATAATATCAAAACTTGAAATGATACAAAAGCAAAGCAAAATATATTACTTAATTATAATTATTTGTTTTTAAATTTTTATTCTTTTTATAAGATTAACTATTTTTTGATGAAAAATAATTTTTATAAATTATATTTTTAACTAATAATTTATTTTATAATTTATACAGATATACAAATAAAAAACTAAAAAGCAAAATGATTTTTTTAAATTATAATGAAATCAAATAAAAATGAGATTTATTAATTATTATTTAATGTATACCGGTTTAAAGGATTATTTATATTGGGGTATCAAAATTTTGTAGTTTAGTGATTTAAGTGTTTAGGCATTTAGTGGTGCATAGATTTTATTTAAACAATGAAATAATAAAAAAAATATATATTTTTTTATTTTTTCTCATTTTCAATGTTTATAACCTTTGAAAATATAATAATTTAAAATTTTATTTCAAAAGTGAATATAATATTTAGTCATAATAATCATTATATTTATATATCATAAGCTAAGTAAAATATATTACTATATAATAATTTTTTGTTTTGAAATTTTTTTTAAAAATTTATCTATATTTTTTTTTGATGAAAAATAATTTATATAAATTATAAGCGTCTTAACTGATATATTTTTACTTATTTTATATGCGTAAATACTTTTAATGATTAAAAATGAATTATTTAAATTATATTTCTCACACTCATACTTTATTTTGTAATACATATTTCTATAAAAATAAAAAAATAAATAATCAAAATGAATATTTAAAATTATAATTAGTAGAAATTAAAATTAGATTTATTAATTAGTAAGTAGTATATAGCGGTTTAATGGTTTATGTATTTAGGCATTACAAGGTTTAGGAGTTTACTGATTTAACTGTGTATGCATTTAGTGGTTATAGCTTTTATTTAAAAAATAAATAAACAAAAAATTTATTTATATTATTTTTTGATATTTTCAAATGTTATAACCTTTGAAAATATAATAATTTTTAAATTTTTTTCAAAAGTGAATTCAATATTTAGTTAAAAAAATCATTATATTTATATTTCATATAAATTCAATATAAATAATTTTATTGATAAATATTCTAATAATGATCAAAAAATATATTAATAATCTAATATTAATAAGATAGATATCAATTAAAATATAATAACAAAACCTAAAAAGATTCAGAAGGAAAGCAAAATATATTACTATATAATAAATTTTGGTTTTTAATTTTTTTTTCTTTTTATAAGTTTATCTATATTTATTGATTAAAAATAATTTATATAAATTATATTTGTCTAACTCATACTTTATATTGTTATTAATATTTAATAAAAATAAACGAATAAATAATTAAAATGAATATTTTAAATTATAATGAAAAAAATAATATTGAGATTTATTATTTATTATTTAGGATATACAAATTTAAAATGATTATCTATTTAGGGTTTTAGAGATTTCGGAGTTATTGACTTAAGTGTTTCGTCATTTAGTAGTTTATAGGATTTATTTAAACAATGAAATAAGAAAAAAATTATTTTTGATATTTTCTAACATTTTCAAAGGTTATAACCTTTGAAAATTTAATAATTTTAAATTTTTATAAAAATGTGAATACAATATTTTGTATTAAGAATTATTATAATTATATATAATATAAACAAAATATAAACAATTTTATTGGTAGATATGATATCAATTATTAAAACATAAATTAATATGCTATTATTAATATGATGGATATAAATTAAAATATTATTGCAGAACCTTAACTTATTCAAAATCAAAGTAAAATTTGTTACCAAATAATAATTTTTTTTAGTTTTTGCTTCTTTTTATAAGCTTATATTTTTTTTGATGAAAAATAAATTATTTAAATTATATTTAAGGTTTACGAGTTTAAAGTTTTAAGTATTTAGGGGCTTTTGTGTTTAGGAGTTTATAGTTTAAGTGTTTAGGCATTTAGTGGTCTATATGTTTTATTTAAACAATGATATAACAAAAAATTTATTTTTATTTTTTTTTTCTAATTTTTCAAGGTTATAACCATTGAAAATATAAAAATTTTTAATTTTTTTTAAATGTGAATATAATATTTAGTTATAATAATCTTTATAATTATATATAATGTAAAATCAGTATAAATAATTTTATTAATAGATATTATAATAATGATCAATAAATAAATTAATAAACTATTATTAATTAGAATTATATAAATTAAAATATAATTGCAAAATCTAAAATTATTCAAAATTAAATTAAAATAAATTACTAAATAATAATATTTTGTTTTAAAAATTTAGCCTCTTTTTATAATCTTATATTTTTTTGATGAAAAATAAATTATTTAAATTATATCCGTCTCACTAATAATTTATTTTGTAATTAATATTTCAATAAAAATAAACAGATAAATAATTAAAATGAATATTTAAAATTATAATGAATACTAATAAAAATGAGATTTATTATTTATTATTTAGAGTATACTAATTTAAAGGCTTATGTATTTATGGGCTTCGGGGTTTAGGAGTTTAGTTAGTAAGAATTTAGGTATTCTGTGGTTTATAGATTTTATTTAAAAAATCTAATAACAAAAAATTTATTTTTTTTATTTTTTCTTATTTTTAAAAGTTATAACCTTTGAAAACTTAATAATTTTTAAATTTTTTTAAAATATTAAAATATTATTTTGTTATAATAATCTAAATTATTATATATTATGTAAATTTAATATAAATACTTTTTTTTATAGATATTATGATGAAGATAATAAAATAAATTAATAAACTATTATTAATAAGATATATATTAAATAAAATTTATTTGCAACACCTAAAATGATTTAGAATCAAAGTAAAATATATTAATAAGATAGATATTAAATAAAACTATTATTAATAAGATAAAATATACATGTTTAAAAGATTATATATTTAGGAGTTTTGCGATTTAAGAATTTAGTGATTTTAGTGTTTAGGCATTTAGCAGTTTATAGGTTTTATTTAAAAAATAAAATAACAAAAAAAATTTTTTTGTTATTTGTTCTCATTTTTGAAGGATATAACCTTTGAAACTATAACAATTTTTAAATTTTTTTTAAATGTGAATACTATTTTTAGTTATGATAATCTTAAAAATTATATATCATGTAAATTAAAAATAAAGAATTATATTGATATATATTATAATAGTGATCATACAAAAGATTAATAAACAATTATTAATAAGATAAATATTGTTTAAAATATATTTACAAAACCTAAAATTATTATAAATCAAAGTGAAATATTTTACTAAATATTAATTTTAAATTTTTAAATTTTTGTATCCATTTATAAGCTTATATATTTTTTGATGAAAATAAATTATTTAAATTATATTTGTCTAACTATTAATTTATTTTTTAATTTATATTTCTATAAAAATAAACTAATAAATAATTAAAATGTATATATAAAATTATAATGAATACTAATAAAAATGAGATTTATTATTTAATATTTAGGGTATACCTATTTAATTATTTATGTTTATTGTGGTTTTGGGGTTAATGAGTTTATTGATTTATATATTTACACATTTAGGTCTTATTCATTGATTTATAGATTTTATTTAATTAATGAAATAACAAAAAATTTATTTTTATGAATTTTCATGATTTTCAAAGGTTATAACCTTTGAAAATATAATTATTTTTTAATTGTTGTAAAATATGAATACAATACTTAGTTATAATAATCTTAATAATTATATTTGATGTAAATTCAATATAAAAAATTTTATTAATATATATTATTTTGATGATCAAAAAATAAATTAATAAACTATTATTAATAAGATAAATATTAATTAAAATATATTTGTAGAACACAAAATAATTCAAAATCAAAGTAAATTATATTACTAAATAAAATTTTAAATTTTTGAAATTTTGTTAATTATTATAAGCTTATATTTTTTTCATACAAAATAATTTATTTAAATTATATATGTCTCACTCATTTTTTATTTTATAATTAATATTTCTATAAAAATAAACTAAAAAATAATTAAAATGAATATTTAAAATAATAATGAATACATATAAAAATGAGATTTATTATTTATTATTTATTATTTAGGTTATATAAGTTTAATGGTTTAAGTATTTAGGAGGTTTTGGGGTTAAGGAGTCTAGAGATTTAAATGTTTAGGCATTTAGTAGTTTATAAGTTTTATTTAAATAATAAAATAATAAAAAAATTATTTTTGTGATTTTTTATCATTTTTGAAGGTTATAAGCTTTGAAAATATGATAATTTTTAAAATTTTTTCAAATGTAAATATAATATTTAGTTATTATAATCTTAATAATTATAAGACATTTAAATTCATTATATGTAATTTTAATGTTAGATATTATAAAATTGATCAAATAATAAATTAATAAACTATTCTTAATAATATTGATAGCAATAACAATATAATTGCAAAACCTATATATAATGATTCAAAATCAAAGTAAAATATATTACTAAATAATAATTTTTTGTTTAAAAATTTTTACATCTTTTTATATGCTTATATTTTTTTTGATTAAAAATAAATTATTAAAATTATAGTTGTCTCGCTAATTATTTATTTTGTAATTAATATTTCTATAAAAAATAAACTAATAAATAATTAAAATGAATATTAAAAATTATAATGAATACAAATTAAATGAGATTTATGATTTATTATATGTGGTATACTGGTTTAATTGTTTGATTATTTAGTAGTTTTGTCATTTAATAGTTTATCAATTTATGTTTTAAGGTATTTAGTGGTTAATAGGTTTTATATATATAATAAAAATAAAAAAAAAATTTTAGATTTTTTCTGATTTTCAAAGGTTACCTTTAAAAAACTATTATTAATAATATAAATATTAATTAAAATATATTTACATAACACAAAATGATTCAAAATCAAATCAAAATATATTACTAAATAATAATATTTAATTTTTAATTTTTTTCTTCTTTTTATATGCTTATATTTTTTTTGATTAAAAATAAATTATTTAGATAATATTTGTCTCACTCAAAATTTATTTTGTAATTAATTTTTCTAAAAAATTAAACTATAAATAATTAAATGAATATTTAAATTATAATAAATTGAAATACAAATGAGATTTTTTATTTATTAATTAGTATATAGATGTTAAAATGTTTATGTATTTAGGGGTTTCGGGGTTTATGAGCTTACTAATTTAAGTAAGTAAGTATTTAATGGTATATAGGTTTTATTTAAATAATAAAATAACTAAAAATTTATTTTTATTATTTTTTCTCATTTTTTAAAATTATAACCTTTGAAAGTATAATAATTTTTAAATTTTTTTCAAAAGTGAATACAATATTTATTTATAATAATCATAATAATTATATATCTTATAAATTCAATATAAACAATTTTATTGATAGATATTATAATTATTATCAAAAAATAAATTAAAAATCTATTATGAATAAGATTGATATTACTTAAAATATAATATTAAAACCTAAAATGATTCAAAATCAAAGCTAAATATATTACTAAATAATAATCATTTGTTTTTAAATTTTTATTTTTTTTTAAGCTTATCAATTTTTTGATTAAAAATAATTTTTATAAATTATTTTTTTAACTCATAATTTATTTTATAATTAATACATATATACAAATAAAAAAACTAAAAATCAAAATGATTTTTTTAAATTATAATGAAAACAAATAAAAATGATATTTATTAATTTTTTATTTAGGTAATACCGATTTAAAGGATTATCTATATAGAGGTATCAGGATTTTGTAGTTTAGTGATTTAAATGCTTAGGTATTTAGTGGTGTATAGGTTTTATTTAAACATTAGGATAACAAAGAAAATTTTTTTTTTATTTTTTCGCATTTTCAAAGGTTATAACCTTTGAAAATGTGATAATTTTAAATTTTTTTTTCAAAAGTGAATACAATATTTAGTTATAATAATCATTATATTTATATATCATATAAATTCAATATAAATATTTTTATTGATAAATATTCTAATAATGATAAAAAAATAACTTAATAATTTATTATTAATAAGATAGATATCAATTAAAATATAATTACAAAACCTAAAATGATTCAGAAGCAAATCAAAATATATTACTATATAATAATTTTTTGTTTCGAAATTTTTTTTTCTTTTAAAAAGTTTATCTATAACTTTTTGATGAAAAATAATTTACATAAATTATATTTCTGTAACTCATAAATTATTTTGTAATTAATATTTATATAAAAATAAACAAATAAATAATTAAAATAAATATTTAAAATTATAATTAAAAAAATGAGATTTATTATTTATTATTTAGGGTATACCAGTCTAATTTAAATTTGATTTGTCTTACTATTAATTTATTTGTAATTAATATTTCTATAAAAATAAACTCAAAATTAATTAATTTAAAAATTTAAAATTATACTGAATAAAATAATTAAAAAAATTTGTAATTTTTTCTCATTTTCATAGGTTTTATCCTTTGAAAATATAATAATATTTAAAATTTTTTGAAATGTAAATATAATATTTAGTTATAATAATATTAATAATTATATATGATATAAATTCAATATAAATAATTTTATTGATAGATATTATAATAATGATCAAAAATTAAATTAATAAACTATTAATAATAAAATAGATATTAATTAAAAAATATTTAGAAAACCCAAATTGATTCAAAATTAAAGTAAAATATATTACTCGATAATAATTTTTAATTTTTAAATTTTTAATTCTTTTATAAGCGTATATATTTTTTTAATTAAAAATAAATTATTTTAATTATATTTGTCGCACTTATAATTTATTTTATACTAAATATTTTTATAAAAATAAACTAATAAATAATTAAAATGAATATATAAACTATAATAAATAGTAATTAAAATTAGATTTATTAATTATTATGTATTAAATAGAAGTATAATGGTCTATGTATTTAGGTATTACGGGGTTTAGGTGTTTACTGATTTAATTGTTTAGGCATTTAGTGGTTTATAGGTTTTATTTAAAAAATAAAATAACAAAACATTTATTTTTATTATTATTTGATATTTTCAGAGGTTATACCCTCTGAAAATATAATAATTTTTAAATTTTTTTCAAAAGTGAATTCAATATTTAGTTAAAAAACAATATTTTTATATATCATATTTCTATATAAACAATTTTAGTGAGAAATATTCTAATAATGATAAAAAATAAATTAATAATCTATTATTAATAAGATAGATTTCTATTAAAATATAATTACAAAACCTAAAATGATTCAGAAACAAAGCAAAATATATTACTATATAATAATTTTTTGTTTTGAGAATTTTTTTTCTATTAAAAAGTTTATATATAATTCTTTGATGAAAAATAATCTATATAAATTATTTTTGTCTAGCTCAATTTATTTTATAATTAATATTTATATATAAATAGACAAATAAATAATTAAAATGAATATTTAATATTATAAAAAAATGACATTTATTATTTCTTATTTAGGGATACCAGTTTAATTTAAATTAGATCTGTCTCACTAATAATTTATTTTGTAATTGATATTTCTATAAAATAAAATGATAAATAATTAAAATAAAAATTTGAATTTATACTGAATAAAAATTAAAATGAGATTTATGATTTATTATTAATGTATACCAGTTTGATGATTTAAGTATTTAGAGGTTTTGTCGTTAGGAGTTTAGTGATTTATGATTTTAGGCTTTTAGTGGTTTTTAGGTTTTATTTAAAAAAATAAAATAACAAAAAAAAATCATAATTTTTTATCATTTTCATAAGTTATACATTTGAAAATATAATAATATTTTAAATTTTTCGAAATTTTAATACAATATTTTGTTATAAAAATATTAATAATTATATATCATATAAATTTAATATAAATAATTTTATTGATAGATATATAATAATGTTCAAAAAATAAATTTATAAACTATTAATATAAAGATAGATATTAATTAAAAAATATTTACAAAACCCAAATTGATTCAAAATTAAAGTAACTTATATTATTTGATAATAATTTTTAATTATTAAATTTATACTTCTTTTATAAGCATATATTTTTATTAGAGAAATAATATATTATTTAAATTATATTTGTCGCACTCAGAATTTATTTTGTCATAAATATTTCTAAATAAATACACTAATAAATAATTAAAATGAATATTTAAAAATATAATAAATAGCAATAAAAAATAGATTTATTAATTATTAAGTAGTATTTAGCGGTTTAATGGTTTATGTATTTAGGCATTACAAGATTTAAGAGTTTACTGATTTAACTTTATATGCATTTAGTAGGGCTACTCACGGGACTCGGAGATTTGCGACCCAACCCGAAGACTTGTCCCGAAAGAATCGGGACTGAGAAAAATCCCTTGACTTTCACTTTTCCCGTCCCATTCTATCACGTATTTTTTCTTTTGGGACGGTTCCGGATCTTAAGTAATATCTATCCCGAGAACTGTCTCATCCTAAAAATCCGATAGTAGAACTAGGAATATATATATATATATATATATATATATATATATATATATATATAACATGAAGATGCCACCAATTCCGCTACTGCCCATCCATTTCCGACGCACCTATTGTTGTTCCGATGAGTTCCAGACCACCTCACGCCGTTTCAGCTGTGTTCAGTACGGTCCAACCCTTGTCCGTCGCACTTCTGGTTGCCTCCACCATGTCTCAGATGCCACCAGCCTTTTGGTTTGTTTTTCTGACGATAATTGAGTGATTAATTATTATTATTATGTGTCTTAGTCAGTTTTGTTGAGTATTGGTTGTGGTGTTGTGGTTGGGCCGAATGAGTGGGCTAAATGTGTTATAGTCAGTTTTGTAGAGCTTGCTTGTTTGAAAAATTTTAATGTATTTATGCTTAACATATCATATTAATTAATGGCAATGCCGATGGCACAATCCAGCGGTAAAATAAAAATACAATAAATTGAAGATGATCACAATTCAAATGTTCAAAGTACTGGTAAATCCAATCTCATCCTTTCACGAACCCTCTTATTGTTACGGCAAGTTCTTCAATTCCAGTTGTAAAAAAAGTCAAGGTTCATCTGAACCTCAAGCTCATAAAAAGTATAAGTATGCTGTTTGGGAAACTTATGAGATATTAGTTGATTCAGAGGGAAATGAAACTGGTAGGGCATCTTGTATATGGTGTAGGAAACAATATTTGGCAAAATGTGATCAAGGTACTTCGGGTTTATAAAAATACTTGAGAGAGACTTATAGGATATTTCCACACAAAAAAGAATTAATAAAAGCTCACATAGGTAAAGACAAGTCACAATCTTTATTGAGTTTCACTAAAGGTACTAGTTCAGAGGATAACAAATTAACTTGTTGGCAATTTGATCAACAACTAGTTCGGGAGGCTTTGTTGAAAAAGATAATAAAAGATGAATTGTCTTTTTGTTTTGTTGAGAGGGATGAGTTTAAGGAGTTTTGTGAAGTTAGTGTGCCTCAATTTAAAATTGCATCTAGGCACACTATATTGAGGGATTGTTTTTTTTTTTGTGAAGGAAAAGAAGAAATTATTTGATAGCATATCATCTCATTGTTGTAGAGTTTCATTGACTACCGACACTTGGACTAGCATTCAAAATTTGTCTTATATATGTTTGACTGTTCATTTGATTGATTTTCAATGGAATATGCATAAAAGGCTTTTGAACTTTTGTGTAATTAAAAGTCATTCTGGAGTTAATATTAGAAATGTTTTTGAGTTTTGCATGAATGAATGGTGTTTGAGAATGTTGATGTGCATTACTATTGACAATGCATCAAATAATGATGTTGCAGTTGAACAATTGAAAAAAAAGCTTGTGAAGAAAAGTGTTGTACCATTGAGAGGCGAGCATTTTCATATGAGATGTTGTGCTCATATCCTAAACATAATTGTCAGAGATGGCATTTCAATAGTTGAGGGTGCTATTCAAAAAATTAGAGGTGTGGTGAAATATGTGAGGAGCAGTCGTAAAAGATTAGATATGTTTAAGTTATGTGTTGAAGAAGCAAACTTGACATATGGATCTTCATTGCCATTAGATTGTCCTAGAAGATCGAATTCAACTTATTTGATGCTACAAACTGATATAAAATATCACAAAGAATTTGATAAGTTGGAGGACAAAGAAAAAAGGTTTTTGAAGGAGTTTGGTTCAAACGTTCCAATTGAGAGAGACTGAACAAACACCAAAAATTTGGCTCATTTCTTGAAAATTTTTTATAAGGTAACTTGTAAATTTTCCGGCTCATAATATTCTACCTCTAGTGTTTATTTTCCTCAGATTATTCGAATTTTGAAAAAAATTTGAGCTTTGTGAAAATAGTAAAGATACAATTGTGTCTGAAATGGGTATGAAAATGAGGCATAAATTCAACAACTATTGGGGTTCTCTTCAGTCAACAAATATTATGCTTTTTGTAGCAGTAGTGTTGGATCCTTCATATAAGCTCTAATATCTCAAGGTTAAGTACACTTAGCATTATGGAGAGGAATTAGCTAAAAATTTGGTAAAAAAGGTTATAAATGCTTTAAATGAGATGATGGATAATAATAAAGATTTAAATGAAGATGAATCAAAAGGAGATGATTTCTCATCTACTGTGTTGAAGAAAAATGATGATTTCTTTGACTGTAGTGCTACTTATGTTGATGATTTTTTTTATTGAATTCGAGAAAGAACAAGAAGTTTCAGCTTTGGAAGAGTTGGATAGGTACTTGGAGGACAAACTTGAAAAAAATAGAATTGATTTTGATCATCTTAACTGGTGGAAGGTAAATGAGGTTAGGTATCCTTCTTTGGCAAATGGAGCAAGGGATGTATTTGCTATCCAAGCATCTATTGTGGCCTATGAATCTACATTTAGCAATGGGAAAAAAACTTTAGATAAATTTAAGAGTTTTTAACACCTATAACAACAGAAGTTCTCATATGTCTACAAGATTGATTGAGAAGCTCAAACAAACCTATTGAAATTGAAGAATTAGTTCAACACCTTGATGATAATGAATCAGGTTAGTATATAAATCTTGTAAATTTTAATTTCACTTTTTACTTATTTTATTCATTCAATTTAATAAAAATATGGTTCAATTACAATTTTCAGAGGGGTCACAAGATCTAAATATTTTTCCAACTATAGTTGTCCAACTAAATTTGGAATGGGTGTATTAAATTTTATAAGGTAATATTTTGTTTTTTTATTAATCTTTCATCTTAGAAATTTATGTCTACATGATTAACACATTTTAATCTTTGGATGTCCTTCTACAGTGGAGGAAGAAAAGGGAGGAGTTGTAATAGAGATACTTAATTGGGTTTGGATTTTCGTCGCTGTTCAGGCACGGACCTTGGAAATGATTATTATCATGGTTGTTATTAGTTGTATTTTTTTTTATATTAAGCTGCCTAAGTTTAGCAATTACTTAAGTAGTAATTGCTGCTACCAATGTTTGTGGTCATCTTTAGCTATTCCTTATTATTTTAAGTAATTGTTTAAAAAATGTAGTATTGCTATTATGGTTAACTTTCACTCGGCTGAACAAAACCAACTTGTGAAAAAACAAAGAACCAAATTAAGCACACAAATCAGTCTCTTTTTATTTAACATTTCTATCCTTATCTGCACATCAAATCTTTTGACAAGGTAATGGAAATCGTTTGCGGTATTCAGCCTATTTGACAAAACAAAATTGGTCCAATTTGAGTTTGAAAGATACATAACTAAGGAATGATAAATGCTACAACAAAAGGTTTCGACATGAACTAACTTGGCCGGTTTGAATAAAATAAATTGAAAAAAATGACCGAACTCCGTTTTGTCCCCAAACCATTTTATCCTACCCAAAATCCCCGATCTCCGTCCCATCCCGTCCTGATATTTTCAACATAGGGACGGGTCTTGATCTTCAAAAAAAATCTCCGAACTATGGGAAGGGACTGGAGATTTGTAATCCCCATCTAGTCCCGTCTCATGAGCACCCATAGCATTGAGTGGTTTATAGGTTTTATTTAAAAAATAAAATAACAAAAAATTTATTTTTATTATTTTTTGATATTTCAAAGGTTATAACCTTTGAAAATATAATAATTTTTAAATTTTTTTCAAATGTGAATACAATATTTAGTTATACTAATCATTATATTTATATATTATATAAATTCAATATAAACAATTTTATTGATAAATATTCTAATAATAATTAAAAAAATAAATTAATAATCCATTAATTATAAGATAGATATTAATTAAAATATAATTACAAAACTTAAAATGATTCAGAAGCAAAGAAAAATATATTACTATATAATAATTTTTTGTTTTTGAATTTTTTTCTCTTTTAATAAGTTTTTCTATATTTTTTTGAATAAAAATAATTTATATAAATTATATTTGTTTAACTCATAATTTATTTTGTAATTAATATTTATATATATAAAAAACAAATAAATAATTAAAATTAATATTTAAAATTATAATAAAAAAATAAGAGATTTATTATTTATTATTTATTATTCAGTGATACTGGTTTAATTTAAATTAAATCCGACTCAGTAATAATTTGTTTTATAATTAATATTTCTATAAAAATAAACTGATAAATAATTAAAATAAAAATTTAAAATTATACTGAATAAAAATTAGAATGAGATTTTAGATTTTTTATTAATGTATGCGAGTTTAATAGTTTAAGTATTTAGAGGTTTTGTCGTTAGGAATTTAGCAATTTATGTTTTTAGGCTTTTAGTGGTTTATAGGTTTTATATAAAAAAATAAAATAACAAAAAAATGTTCTATAATTTGTTAAAATTTTCAAAGGTTAACCTTTGAAAATATAATAATATTTAAACTTTTTTGAAATGTGAATAAAATATTTAGTTATAATAATTTTAATAATTATATATCATATAAATTCAATATAAACAATTTTATTGATAGATATTATAATAATGATCAAAAATTAAATTAATAAACGATTAATAATAAGATAGAAATTAATTTAAAAATATTTACAAAACCCAAATTGATTTAAAATTAAAGTAAAAAATATTACTTGATAATAATTTTTAATTTTAAAAATTTTACTTCTTTTATAAGCATATATATTTTTTTTGATTAAAAATAAATTATTTAAATTATATTTGTCGCACTCATAATTTATTTTGTAATAAATATTTCTATAAAATAAACTTATAAATAAATAAAATGAATATTTAAAATAATAATAAATTGAAATAAAAATTAGATTTCTTAATTATTAAGTAGTATATAGCTGTTTAATGGTTTATGTATTTAGACATTTCGGGCCTTAGAATATTTAGTTATAATAATCACAATATTTATATATCATATAAATTTAATATAAACAATATTATTGATAAATATTCTAAAAATGATCAAAAAATTAATTAATAATATATTATTAATAAGATAGATATAAATTAAAATATAATAAAACAACCTAAAATGATTCATAAGAAATCAAAATATATTACTATATAATAATTTGTTGTTTTGAAATTTTTTTTTAAAAGTTTATTCATATTTTTTTGATGAAAATTAATTTATATAAATTATATAATCTAATTCATTATTTATTTTTTAATTAATATTTATATAAAAATTAGGAAATAAATAATTAAAATGAATATTTAAAATTATAATGAAAAAAATAATATTGAGATTTATTATTTATTATTTTGGGTATACTAGTCTAAATTAAATTTGATCTGTCTCACTAATAATTTATTTTGTAATTAATATTTCTATAAAAATAAACTGATAAATAATTAAAATAAAAATTTAAAATTATACAGAATAACAATTAAAATGAGATTTATGAATTATTATTAATGTGTACTAGTTTAATATTTTAAGTATTAATGGGTTTTTTCATTTATGACTTTATAGATTTATGTTTTTAGGCATTTAGTCGTTTATAGGTTTTATTTAAACAATGCAATAACAAAAAATTTTTTTTGATATTTTTTCACATTTCCAAAGGTTATAACCTTTGGAAATATAATAATATTAAAACTTTTTAAAAATGTGAATACAATATTTAATAATAATAATGATTATAATTATATATAATATAAACTAAATATAAACAATTTTATTGATAGATATGATATCAATTATGAAAAAGAAAATTAATATGCTATTATTAATATGATATATATAAATAAAAATATAATTGCAAAACCTAAAAATAATCAAAATCCAAGTAAAATTTATTACTAAATAATAATTTTTTTTAGTTTTTGCTTCTTTTTATAAGCTTATATATTTTTTTGATGAAAAATAAATTATTTAAATTATATTTGTATCACTCATAATTTATTTTGTAATTAATATTTTAATAAATTATTTAAAATATATTTAAGGCTTACAAGTTTAAAGGTTTAAGTATTTAGGTACTTTTGTGTATAGGAGTTTAGAGGTTTAAGTGTGTAGGCATTTAGTGGCTTATATGTTTTATTAAAATAATGATATAACAAAAAATTTATTTTTATTATTTTTTTAATTTTTGACGGTTATAACCTTTGAAAATAATATAATTTTTAAATTTTTTTCAAATGTAAATATAATATTTAGTTATAACAATCTTAATAATTATAAGTCATTTAAATTCAATATAAATAATTACATTGCTATATATTATAATAATGATCAAAAATAATTTAATAAACTATTATTAATAAGATAGATATTATTTAAAATATATTTGCAAAATCTAAATTTATTCAAAATCAAAGTAAAATATATTACTTAATAATAATTTTTTTAATTTTTTGAACCAAAATGCTTCAAATACCTTGTCTTTGTCCTCGAACTTATCAAATTCTTTTTGATATTTTATATCAGTTTGTAGCATCAAATAAGTTGAATTCCATCTTGTAGGACAATCTAATTACAATGAAGATCCATATGTCAAGTTTTCTTATTCAACACATAACATAAAAATATATAATCTTATAGGACTGCTCCTCACATATTTCACCACACCTCTAATTTTTTGAATAGCACACTCAACTATTGTAATGCCATCTCTGACAATTAAGTTTAGGATATGAGCACAACATCTCATATGAAAATACTCGCCTTTCAAAGGTACAACACTTTTCTTCACAAGCCTTTTTTTCAATTGTTCAACTGCAACATCATTATTTCATGCATTGTCAATAGTAATGCACATCAACTTTCTAAAACCCCATTCATTAATCCAAAACTCAATAGCATTTCTAATATTAACTCCAGAATGACTTTTAATTATACAAAATTTCAAAAGCCTTTTATGAATATTCCATTGAGAATAAATGGAATGAACAGTCAAACATATATAAGACAAATTTTGAATGCTAGTCCAAGTGTCGGTAGTCAATGAAACTCTACAACAATGAGATGATATGCTATCAAATAATTTCTTATTTTCCTTGACAAACAAAGAAAAACAATCTCTTAGTATAGAGTGCCTAGATGGATTTTTAAATTGAGGCCCACTAACTTCACAAAACTCCTTAAACTAATGCCTCTCAACAAAACAAAAAGGCATTTCATCTTTTATGATAATTTTCACCAAAGCCTCCCTACCTAGTTGTTGATCAAATTTCCAACAAGTTAATTTGTTATTCTCTGAACTAGTACCTTTAGTGAAACTCAACAAAGATTGTGACTTGTCTTTACCTTTGTGAGCTTCTATTAATTCTTTTTTGTATGGAAATTTCCTACAAATCTCTTTCAACTATTTCTAAAAACCCGAAGTACCTTGATCACTTTTTGCCAAGTATTCTTTCCTACACCATATACAAGCTGCCCTACCAGTTTCATTTCCCTCTGAATCAACTAATATCTCATAAGTTTCCCAAACAGCATACTTATACTTTTTATGAGCTTGAGGTTGAGATGTACCATGACTTTCTTTTACAATTGGAATTGAAGAACCTGTCGTAACAATATGAGGGTTCGTGAAAGGATGATGATTGGATTTACCAGTACTTTGATCATTTGAGATGTGATCATCTTCAATTTATCGTATTTTTTGTCTACCGTTGGATTGTGCCATCTGCACTACCATTAATTAATATGATATGATAAGCATAAATACATATAAATTTTTCAAATAAGCAAGCTCTAAAAAATTGACTGTAACATATCCAGCCTACTCATTCTGCCCAACCACAACACCACAACCAATACTCAACAAAACTGACTGAGATACATAATAATAATAATTAATCACTCAATTCTCGTCAGAAAAACAAACCAAAAGGCTGGTGGCATCTGAGACACGTTGGAGGCAACCAGAAGTGCGACAGACAAGGATTGGACCGAACTGAACACAGCTGGAATTGCATGAGGTAGACTGGAACTCATTGAAAACACAAAAGGTGCGTCGGAATTGGATGCGCAGTAGCGGAATTGGATGAATCTTCATGTTATATATATATATATATATATATATTCCTAGTTCTAGTATGAGTTTTTTAGGATCAGACAGTTCTCGGGATGGATATTGCTTATGATTTGGAACCGTCCCAAAAGAAAAAATGCGTGCCAGAAAGGGACGGGAAAAGTTAAAGTCAACGGATTTTTATAGGTCCTGATTGTTTCAGGACAAGACTTCGGGTCGGGTCGTGAATCTCCGAGTCTCGTGAGCAGCCCTACTAAATGCATATAAAGTTAAATCAGTAAACTCCTAAACCCTGTAATGCCTAAATACATAAACCATTAAACCGCTAAATACTATTTAATAATTAATAAATCTATTTTTTATTGCTATTTATTATATTTTTAAATATTCATTTTTATTATTTATTATTGTATTGATTTAAAAATATTTATTACAAAATAAATTATGAGTGAGACAAATATAATTTAAATAATATATTATTTATCTAATAAAAATATATGCTTATAAAAGAAGTATAAATTTAAAAATTAAAAATTATTATGAAGTAATATTAGATACTTTAATTATGAATAAATTTGGGTTTTGTAAATATTTTTTAATTAATATCTATCTTAATATTAATAGTTTATAAATTTAATTTTTGATCATTATTATAATATCTATCAATAAATTTATTTATATTGAATTTATATGATATAAAAATATTAATATTATTATTATTATAAAAAAATATTGTATTAAAGTTTCAAAAAATTTTAAATATTATTATATTTTCCTAATGTTATAAACTAAGAAAATGAAAAAAAATTATAGAATTTTTTTTTGTTATTTTATTTTTTTAAATAAAACCTATAAACCACTAAAAGAATAAAAACATAAATCGCTAAACTCCTAACGGCAAAACATATAAATACTTAAATCATTAAACTAGTATACATTAATAATAAATCATAAATCTCATTTTAATTTTTATTCAGTATAATTTTAAATTTTTATTTAATTATTTATCAATTTATTTTATTAAAATATTAATTACAAAATAAATTATTAATGAGACAGATCTAATTTAAATTAAACCAATATCCCTAAATAATAAATAATAAATCTCATATTTTTCATTATAATTTTAAATATTCATTTTAATTATTTATTTGATAATTTATATATAAATATTAATTACAAAATAAATTGAGTTAGAAAAATATAATTTATATAAATTATTTTTCATCAAAAGATTATTGATAAACTTTTTGAAAAAAAAATTTCAAAATAAAAAATTATTATATAGTAATATATTTTGCTTTTCTTCTGAATCATTTTAGGTTTTGTAATTATATTTTAATTGATATCTATCTTATTAATAATAGATTATTAATTTATTTTTTGATCATTATTAAAATATTTATTAATAATATTGTTTATATTGAATTTATATGATATATAAATATAATGATTATTATAACTAAAAATTATATTCACTTTTGAAAAAAATTTAAAAATTATTATATTTTCAAATGTTATAACCTTAAAAAACGATAAAAAATAATAAAAATAAATTTTTTGTTATTTCATTTTTTAAATAAAACATATAGATCATTAAATGCTTACTTACTTAAATCAGTAAGCTCATAAATCTCGAAACCCCTAAATACATAAACCTTTTTACAGCTATATACTACTTAATAAATAATAAATCTCATTTTTATTTATATTTATTATAATTTTAAATATTAATTTTAATTATTTATTGTTAACTATTTAGAAAAATTAATTACAAAATAAATTTTGGGTGAAACAAATATTATTTAAATAATTTATTTTAATTAAAAAAATATAAGCTTATAAAAAGAAGGAAAATTTTAAAAATTAAATATTATTATTTAGTAATACATTTTTATTTGATTTTGAATCATTTGTGTTATGTAAATATATTTTAATTAATATTAATATTATTAATAATAGTTTATTAAGTTAATTTTTCATCATTATTGAAATATCTATCATTAAGATTATTTATATTGAATTTATAACATATATAATTAGTAAGATTAATATAATTATACATTATATTCACATTTCAAACAATTTTAAAAATTATTTTATTTTCAAAGATTATAACCTTTGAAAATCAGAAAAAGTCAAAAAAAGAATTTTACGTTTTTATTATATAAATAAAACCAATAAACCACTAAATGCCTAAAAAGATAAATTGCTAAACTCCTAAACGACAAAAATCCTAAATAATCAAACCATTAAATCGATATACCACATATAAGAAATCATAAATCTAATTTTAATTTGTATTCATTATATTTTTAAATATTCATTTTAATTATTTATATTTTATTTTTTATAGAAATATCAATCACAAAATAAAAATGAGTGAGACAAATATAATTTTAATAATTTATTTTTAATCATAAAAAATAAGCTTATATAAAGAAGTACAATTTTAAAAACAAAAAATTATTATTTAGTAATATATTTTACTTTGATTTTGAATCATTATATATAGGTTTTGCAATTATATTTTAATTGCGATCAATCTTATTAATAATAGTTTATTAATTTATTATTTGATCATTTTTATAATATTGAACAAAAAAAGTACTTATATACAATTAAAATTTTTAATAATTAGTAAGTTATTATAACTAAATATTATATTTACATTTGAAAAAAATTTAAAAATTATTATATTTTCAAAGGTTATAACCTTCTAAAATGATAAAAAATCACAAAAATAATTTTTTATTATTTTATTATTTAAATAAAACTTAGAAACCACTAAATGCCTAAACATCTAAATCTCGAGACTCCTAAACCCTAAAACCCCCTAAATACTTAAACCATTAAACCTATATAACCTAAATAATAAATAATAAATCTCATTTTTATTTGTATTCATTATAATTTTAAATATTCATTTTAATTATATTTAGTTTATTTTTATAGAGATATTAATTGATATCTATCTTATTAATAATTGGTTATTAATTTATTTTTTCATTAATATTAGAATATTTATCAATAAAATTGTTTATATTGAATTTATATGATATTTAAATATAATGATTATTATGCCTAAATATTAAATTCACTTTTGAAAAAAATTTAAAAATTATTATATTTACAAAGGTTATAACCTTTGGAAATATGAAAAAATAATAAATATAAATTTTATGTTATTTTATTTTTTAAATAAAACCTATAAACCACTAAATGCATACACAGTTAAATTAGTAAACTCCTAAACCCCATAATTCCTAAATACCTAAACCATTATACTGCTATATCCTACTTAATAATTAATAAATTGAATTTTTATTTCAATTTATTATAATTTTAAATATTCATTTTAATTATTTATTTGTTTATTTTTATAGAAATTTTTATTATAAAATAAATTATGAGTGCGACATAGATAATTTAAATATTTTATTTTTCTTCAAAAAATATATATACGCTTTTAAAAGAAGTATCAAACGAATTTTTTTAAAAATTAAAAATTATTATCAACTAATATATTTTACTTTAATTTTGAATTAATTTGAGTTTTGTGAATATTTTTTAATTAATATCTATCTTATTATAAATAGTTTATTAATTTAATTTTTGATTATTATTATAATATCTATCAATAAAACTTTTTATATTTATTTTATATGATATAGAATTATTAAAATTATTATAACTAAATACTGTATTCAAATTTCAAAAAATTTTAAATATTATTAAATTTTCAAAGGTTATATCATTTGAAAATGACAATAAATTACATTTTTTTGTTATTTTATTATTTAAATAAAACCTATAAATAACTAAAGGCCTAAAAACATAAATCACTAAACTTCTAAATGACAAAACCTCAAAATACATAAACTATTAAACTGGAATAGATTAATAATAAATCATAAATCTCATTTTAATTTTTATTCAAAATAATTTTAAATTTTTATTTTAATTATTTATCGATTTATTTTTATAGAAATATTAATTACAAAATAAATTATTAGTGAGATAGATATAACTTACATTAAACCGGTATACCCAAAATAATAAATAATAAATCTCATTTATTTTTCATTATAATTTTTAATATTCATTTTAATTATTCATTTTTTATTTTTATATAAATATTAATTAAAAAATAAATTATGAGTTAGACAAATATAATTTATGTAAATTATTTTTAGTCAAAAAAATATAGATAAACTTTTTGAAATAATAAAAAATTTCAAAACAAAAAATTATTATATAGTAATATATTTTGTTTTGCTTATGAATCATTTTATATTTTGTAATTATATTTTAATTGATATCTATCTTATTAATAATAGATTATTAATTTATTTTTTGAAAATTATTTGAATATTTATCACTAAAATTGTTTATGTTGAAATATGATATATAAATATATTGATTATTATAACTAAATATTGAATTTACTTTTGAAAAAAAATTAAAAATTATTATATTTTCAAAGGTTATAACATTTGAAAATATCAAAAAATAATAAAAATAAATATTTTGTTATTTTATTTTTTAAATAAAACTTATAAACCACTAAATGCATACACATTTAAATCAGTAAACACCTAAACCCCATAATACATAAATACATAAACCATTAAACTGCTATATAATACATAATAATTAATAAATCTAATTTTAATTTCTATTTATTATAGTTTATATATTCATTTTAATTATTTATTAGTTTATTTTTATAGAAATATTTATTATAAATTAAATTATGAGTGCGACAAATATAATTAAAATAATGTATTTTTAATCAAAAAAAATATACGCTTATAAAAGAAGTAAAAATTTAAAAATTTAAAAATTAAAAATTATTATCGAGTAATAAATTTTACTTTAATTTTGAATCAATTTGGGTTTTGTAAATATTTTTTAATTAATATCTATCTTATTATTAATAGTTTATTAATTTAATTTTTGATCATTATTATAATATCTATCAATAAAATTATTTATATTGAATTTTTATCAAATATAATTATTAATATTATTATATCTAAATATTATATACACATTTCAAAAAATTTTAAAATATTATTATATTTTCAAAGGTTAAAACATATGAAAATGAGAAAAAATTACAAATTTTTTTTTGTTATTTTATTGATTAAATACTTAATGATAAAAGACAAAACCTCTAAATAGTTAAACCATTAAACTAGTATACATTAATAATAAATCATAAATATCATTTTAATTTTTATTCAGTATAATTTTAAATTTTTATTTTAATTAATTTTCAGTTTATTTTTATAGAAATATTAATTACAAAATAAATTATTAGTAAGACAGATCTGATTTAAATTAGACTGGTATACCCTAAATAATAAATAATAAATCTCATTATTTTTAATTATAATTTTAAATATTCATTTTAATTATTTATTTATTTATTTTTATATAAATATAAATTACAAAATAATTTATGAGTTACACAAATATAATTTATGTAAATTATTTTTCTTCAAAAAATTATAGATAAACTTTAAAAAAAATTACAAAACAAAAAATTATTATATATTAATATATTTTGCTTTGCTTCTGAATCATTTTAGGTTTTGTAATTATATTTTAATTGATATCTATCCTAATAATAATAGATTATTAAGTTATTTTTTCATCATTATTAAAATATGTATCAATAAAAATGTTTATATTGAATTTATATGATAAATAAATATAATGATTATTATAACTAAATATTGTATTCACTTTTGAAAATAATTTTAATATTATTATATTTTCAAAGGTTATAACCTTTGAAAATGTGAAAAAATAAAAAAAATATTGTTTTTTATTATTCTATTGTTTAAATAAAACCTATACACCACTAACTGCCTAAGCATTTAAATAATTAAACTACAAAATCCGGATACCTTTATATAGATAATCCTTTAAATCGGTATACCCTAAATAATAACTATAATTTTCATTTTTATTTTTTTTCATTATAATTTAAAAAATTCATTTTAATTGTTTAGTTTTTTATTTTTATATATATATTAATTATAAAATAATTTATGAGCTAATAATATAATTTATAAATTTTTTTTTAATCAAAAAATGGATAGGCTTATAAAATGAATAAAAATATAAAAATAAATAATTATTATTTAGTAATATATTTTGCTTTGATTATGAATCATTTTAGGTTTAGATATTATATTTTAAGTAATATCAATCTTATTCATAATAGATTTATAATTTATTTTTTGATCATTATTAGAATATTTATCAATAAAATTTGTTATATTGAATTAATATGATATATAAATATAATGATTATTATAACTAAATATTGTATTCACTTTTGAAAAAAATTTAAAAATTATTATATTTTCAAAGGTAACGTTTGAAAATGAGATAAAATAATAAAAATATATTTTTTGTTATTTCATTTTTTAAATAAAACCTATAGAGCAATAAATGATTACTTACTTAAATTAGTAAGCTCATAACCCCCGAAACCCCTAAATACATAATGATTTTAGCATATATATACTACTTAAAAAATAATAAATCTCATTTTTATTTCTATTTATTATAATTTTAAATATTCATTTTAATTATTTATAGTTTAATTTTTTAGAAAATTTAATTACAAAATAAATTTCGAGTGAGGCAAATATTATTTAAATAATTTATTTTTATTAAAAAAAAATATAAGCTTATAAAAAGACGGAAAAATTTTAAATTAAATATTATTATATAGTAATATATTTTGATTTGATTTTGAATAATTTTGTGTTATGTAAATATATTTTAATTAATATTTATATTATTAATAATAATATAATAATTTAATTTTTGATCATTATTATAATATCTATCATTAAAATTGTTTATATTGAATTTATATGATATATAATTAGTAAGATTAATATAATTATACATAGTATTCACATTTCAAAAAATTTATAAAATTATTTTATTCTAAAAGGTTATAACTTATGAAAATAAAAAAAAATCTAAAAAATTTTTTTTTTAATTATATAAATAAAACCTATAAACCACTAAATACATAAAAACATAAATTGATAAACTCCTAAACGACAAAACTCCTAAATAATTAAACCATTACACTGGTATACCACACATAATAAATCATAAATCTCATTTTAATTTGTATTCATTATAATTTTACATATTCATTTTAATTATTTTATAGTTTATTTTTTAAATAAAAATTAATTACAAAATAAATAATGAGCTAGACAACTATAATTTTAATAATTTATTTATAATCAAAAAAAATATCAGCTTATAAAAACAAGTAAAAATTTAAAAACAAAAAATTATTATTTAGTAATATATTTTACTTTGATTTTGAATTATTATTTTTTTAATAAAACATATAACCCACTAAATGAATACACAGTTAAATCAGTAAACTCATAAACCTCATAATGCCAAAATACATAAACCATTAAACTGCTATATACTACTTAATAATTAAGATATCTATTTTTTATTTCTATTTATTATAATTTTAAATATTCATTTTAATTATTTATTTGTTTATTTATATAGAAATAATTATTACAAATTAAATTATGAGTGCAACATATATATTTTAATTAATTTATTTTTAATCAAAAAATATATATGATTATAAAAGAAGTAAAAATTTAAAAATTTAAAATTATAATCCAAACATATATTTTACTTTAATTTTTAATCAATTTAAGTTTTGTAAATATTTTTTAATTAATATCAATCTTTTTATTAATAGTTTATTAATTTAAATTATGATCATTATTATATTAACTATCAATAAAAGTGTTTATATTGAATTTATATGAAATATAATTATTAATTTTATTATAACTAAATATTGTATTCATATTTCAAAAATTTTAAATATTATTATATTTTCAAATATTATAACCTATGAAAATGAGAAAAAATTACAAATTTTTTTTTTATTATTTTATTGTTTAAATAAAACCTATGTGAAACTAAATGCCGAAAAACATAAATTGCTAAACTCCTAAACGACAAAACCTCTAAATACTTAAACCATTAAACAAGTGTACATTAATAAAAAATCATAAATCTCAATTTAATTTTTATTAAATATAATTTTAAATTTTATTTCAATTATTTATAAGTTTATTTTTATATAATTATTAATTACAAAATAAATTATTAGTGAGATAAATCTAATTTAAATAATTTATTTTTCATCAAAAAAAATATATATCCTTATAAAAAGAGGCAAAATTTTAAAAACAAAAATTTATTATTTAGTAATATATTTTATTTTTATTTTGAATCATTTTAGATTTTGAAATTATATTTTAATTTATATCATTGTTATTAATAATAGTTTATTAATTTTCAAAGGTTATAACCTTCAAAAATTAAAAAAAATCAAAAAATTAAATTTTTTATTTTTTCATTCTATAAATAAAAACTATAAATCACTAAAGGCCTAAACACTTAAATAACTAAACCCCAAAATGCCTAAATACTTAAACCATTAAACTAGTATATCCTGAATAATAAATAATAAATCTCAATTTTATTAGTATTCATTATAATTTAAATAATTTACTTTTAAGAACAAAAAATATAAACGTATAAAAAGAAGCAAAACATCAAAGAAAGTATTATTTTGCAATAAATTTTATGTTGATTTTGAATAAATTTACATTTTGCAAATATATTTAAAATAATATCTATCTTATTAATAATAGTTTATTAATTTATTTTTTGATTATTAATATAATATATTTCAATATAATTGTTTATATTTAATATACATGATATATAATTATTAAGATTATCATAATTAAATATAGTATTCACATATAAAAAAATTTAAAATTTCTTATATTTTCAAAGTTTATAACCTTCAAAAATGAGAAAAAATAACAAAAATAAATTTTTTGTTATATCATTGTTTAAATAAAACTTATAAAACATTAAATGCCTAAATACATAAACATCTAAACTTTTAAACCCCGAATCCCTTAAATACTTATACCTTTAAACTCGTAAACCTTAAATATAATTTAAATAATTTATAGAAATATTAATTACAAAATAAATTATGAGTGATACAAATATAATTTAAATAATAAATTTTTCATCAAAAAAACATATAAGCTTATAAATTGATGCAAAAACTAAAAAAATTATTATTTAGAAATAAATTTTACTTTGATTTTGAATCATTTAAGGGTTTGTAATTATATTTTAATTTATATCTATCATATATATAATAGTTTATTAATTTATTTTTTGATAATTGTTATAATATCTATTAATAAAATTGTTTATATTTAGTTTATATTATATATAGTTATGATATTTATTATTACTATATATTGTATTCACATTTTTAATAAATTTTAAAATTATTATATTTTCAAATGGTATAATCTTTGAAAATTTGAAAAAATATCAAAAATAAATCTTTTATTATTTCATTATTTAAATAAAACTTATAAACCACTAACTGCCTAAAAACATAAATTGCTCAACTCCTAAATGACAAAACCTTTAAATACTTAAACCATTAAATTGGTATACATTAATAATAAATCATAAATATCAATTTAATTTTTATAAAGTATAATTTTAAATTTTTATTTTAATTATTTATCACTTTATTTTTATAGAAATATTAATTACAAAAAAAATTATTAGTGAGACATATATAATTTAAATTAAACCGGTATACTCTAAATAATAAAAAATAAATCTCATTTTTTTTTCATTATAATTTTAAATATTCATTTTAATTATTTAATTATTTATTTTTATATAAATATTAATTACAAAATAAAGTTTAAGTTAAACAAATATAATTTATATAAATTTTTTTTCAACAAAAAAATATAGATAAACTATTTAAAAAAAGAATAAAACAGAAATCAAACAATTATTATATAGAAATATATTTTGCTTTCTTTCTGAATCATTTTAAGTTTTGTAATTAAATTTTAATTGATATCTAAGTTATTAATAATAGATTAGTAAATTATTTTTTTATCATTATTATAATATTTATCAATAAAAATGTTTATATTGAATTTATATGATATATATATTTAATAATTAATATAACTAAATATTATATTCACTTTTGAAAAAAAATTTAAAATTATTATATTTTCAAAGATTATAATCTTTTAACATGTGAAAAAATAAAAAAAATATTTTTTTAGTTATTTTATTATTTAAATAAAACCTATAAACCACTAAATACCTAAACACTTAAATCAATAAACTACAAAAACTTGGTACCACTATATAGATAATTTTTTAGACTAGTATACTCTAAATAATAATTAATAAATCTCATTTTTATTTGTTTTCATTATAATTTAAAAAATTTATTTTGATTCTTTAGTTTTTTATTTATATATATATATTAATTATAAAATAAATTATGAGTTAAAAATATAATTTAAAAAAATTATTTTTCATCAATAAATAGATAAGCTTATAAAAAGAATAAAAATTTAAAAACAAATAATTATTATCAAGTAATATATTTTGCTTTGCTTTTGAATCATTTTAAGTTTTGATATTATATTTTAAGTAATATCAATGTTATTCATAATATATTTTTAAATTATTTTTTGATAGATATTAGAATATATATCAAAAAAATTGTTTATATTGAATTTATATGATATATAATTATTATGATTATTATAAATAAATTTTTATTTACTTTTTGAAAAAAATTTAAAAATTAAAATTATTTCAAAGGTTATAAGCTTTGAAAATATGAGTGCGACAAATATAATTTAATTAATTTATTCATAATAAAAAAAATATAGGCTTATAAAAGATGTAAAAATTTAAAAATTAAAAATTATTATCCAGTAAAATATCTAACTTTAATTATGAATCAATTTGGGTTTTGTAAATATTTTTTAATTAATATCTATCTTTTTATTAATAGTTTATTAATTTAATTTTTGATCATTTTTATATTATCTAACAATAAAATTATTTATATTGAATTTATATGATATATTATTATTAATATTATTATAACTAAATATTGTATTCAGATTTCAATAAATTTAATATATTATTATATTTTTAAAGGTTATAGCCTATGAAAATGATAACAAATTATAGAAATTTTTTTGTTATTTTATTTTTTTATATAAAACCTATAAACCACCAAAAGCCTAAAAACATAAATCGTTAAACTCTTAACGACAAAACCTATAAATACTTAAACCATTAAATGGTATAACTTAATAATAAATCTTAAATCTCATTTTAATTTTTATTGAGTATAATTTTAAATTTTTATTTTAATTATTTATCTGTTTATATTTATAGAAATATTAATTACAAAATAAATTATTAGCGAGACAGATCTAATTTAAATTAAACCGGTATCCCTAAATAATAAATAATAAATATTATTATTTTTTCATAAAAATTTAAATATTCATTTTAATTATTTATTTTTTTATTCATATATAAATATTAATTACAAAATTAATTGAGTTAGACAAATAAAATTTATATAATTTAATTTTCATCAAAAAATTATAAATAAACTTTTTAGAAGAAACAAAAAATTTCTAAACAAAAAATTAATATATAGTATTATATTTTGCTTTGATTCTAAATCATTTTAGTTTTTATAATTATATTTTAATTGATATCCATCTTTTTTTAAATAAAATCTATTTTATTAATAATAGATTATTAATTTATTTTTTGATCTTTTTTATAATATTTATCAATAAAATTGTTTATATTGAATTTATATGATATATAAATATAATGATTATTATAACTAAAGATTGTATTCTCTTTTGAAAAAAATTTCAAATTATTATATTTTGAAAGGTTATAACATTTGAAAATTTTAAAAAATAATTAAATATATTTATTGTTATTTTTTTCAAAATAAAACCTATAAACCACTCATAACCTAAAAATATAAATTGATAAAATTATAAACGACAAAACCTCTAAATACTTATTCCATTAAACAGATATAGATTAATAATAAATCATAAATATCATTTTAATTTTTATTCAGTATAATTTTAAATTTTTATTTTAATTATTTATTAGTTTATTTTTATAGAAATATTGATTACAAAATAAATTATTAGTGAGACAGATCTAATTTAAATTAAATCGGTATCCCTAAATAATAAATAAAAATTATAAATCTCATTTTTTTTCATTATAATTTTAAATATTCATTTTATTATTTATTTGTTTATTTATATATAAATTTTAATTACAAAATAAATTGAGTTAGATAATTATAATTTATATAAATTGTTTTTCATCAAAAAATTATAGATTTACTTTTTAAAAGAAAAAAAAATTTTAAAGCAAAAAATTTTTATATAGTAATATATTTTGCTTTGCTTCTGAATCATTTTAGGTTTTGTAATTATATATTAATAGATATCTATCTTATTAATAATAGATTATTAATTTATTTTTTGATCATTATTAAAATATTTATCAATATATTTTTTATATTGAATTTATATGATAAATAATTATAATGATTATTATAACTAAAGTTTGTATTCACTTTTTTAAAAAATTTAAAAATTATTATATTTTGAAAGGTTATAACTTTTGAAAATATCTAAAAATAATAAAAATATATTTTTTATTTTTTAAATAAAACCTATAAACCACTAATATCCTAAAAACATAATTTGCTTAACACCTAAACGACAAACCCTCTAAATACTTTAACTATCAAACTGGTATACATTAATAATAAATAATAAATTTCTTATTAATTTTTATTCACTATAATTTTAAATTTTTATTTTAATTATTTATCAGTTTATTTTTATAGATATATTAATTACAAAATAAATTATTAGTGAGACAGATATAATTTAAATTAGACTGGTATACCCAAATAATAAAGATTAAATCTCAATATTATTTTTTTTCATTATAATTATAAATATTCATTTTAATTATTTATTTCTTTATTTTTATATAAATATTAATTAAAAAATAAATTATGAGTTTGAAAAATATAATTTATATAAATTAATTTTCATAAAAAAATATGGATAAACTTTTTAAAAGAAGAAAAAATTACAAAACAACAAATTGTAATATAGTAATATATTTTGATTTTTTCTAAATCATTTTAGGTTTTTTTATTATATTTTAATTGATATCTATCTTATTAATAATAGATTATTAATTTATTTTTTGATCATTATTACAATATTTATCAATAAAATTGTTTATATTAAATTTATATGATATATAAATATAATGATTATTATGACTAAATATAGTATTCACTTTTAAAAAAATTTAAAAATTATTATATTTTCTAAGGTTATAATCTTTGAAAATATCAAAAAATAAAAAAAATAATTTTTTTGATATTTTTTTTTAAAATAACATTTATAAACCACTAAATGCATACACAGTTAAAACAATAAACTCCTAAACCCCGTAATGCCAAAATACATAAACCATTAAACCGCTATATACTACTTAATAATTAATAAATCTAATCTTTAATTCTATTTATTATAATTTTAAATATTCATTTTAATTATTTATTAGTTTATTTTATATAAATATTTATTACAAAATAAATTATGAGGGCGACAAATATAATTTAAAAAATATATATGCTTATAAAAGAAGTAAAAATTTAAAAATTAAAAATTTTTATTCAGAAATATATTTTACTATAATTTTGAATCAATTTGGGTTTTGTAATTATTTTTTAATTAATATCTATCTTAATATGAATAATTTATAAATTTAATTTTGATCATTATTATAATATATATATATATAATTGTTTATTGAATTTATATGATATATAATTATTAATATTATTATAACTAAGTATTTTATTCACATTTCAAAAAATTTTAAATATTATTATATTTTCAAATGTTAACCTATGAAAATTAGAAAAAATTATAGCAATTTTTTTTTTGATATTTTATTATTTTAAATTAAACGTATAAACCACTAAAAGCCTAAAAACATAAATCGCTAAAATACTAAATGAAAAAACCTCTAAACACTTAAACCATTAAACTGGTATAGAGTAATAATAAATCATATATCTCATTTTAAATTTTATTCTGTATAATTTCAAATTTTTATTTTAATTATTTATCAGTTTATTTTTGTAGAAATATTAATTATAAAATAAATTATTAGTGAGATAGATCTAATTTAAATTAAAACAGTATTTCTAAATAATAATTAATAAATCTCATTTTTTTTCATTATAATTTTAAATATTCATTTTAATTATTTATTTGTTTATTTATATATAAATAATAATTACAAAATAAATTGAGCTAGACAAAAATAATTTATATAAATTATTTTTTATCAAAAAATTATAGATAAACTATTTAAAATAAAAAAATTTTCAAAACAAAAAATTATTATATAGTATTATATTTTATATTACTTTTGAATCATTTTAGGTTTTGTAATTATATTTTAATTGATATCTATCTTATTAATAATAGATTATTAATTTATTTTTTGAAAATTATTAGAATATTTATCAATAAAATTGTTTATATTGAATTTACATGATATATAATTATAAAGATTTTTATAACTAAATATTATATTTACATTTGAAAAAATTTTAAAAATTATTATATTTATAAAAGTTATAAACTTTGAAAATGAGAATCACAAAAATAAATTTTTTGTTATTTTATTATTTATATAAAACCTATAAACTACTAAATGCCTAAACACTTAAATCATTAAAATCCTAAACTTCAAAACCCTTATATACTTAAACATTTAAACCATCTTTAAAGGTATTAGTATTTATAAATAATATATAAATATCTAACAATAAATAATAGTTTATTAATTTATTTTTTGATCATTATTATATTTATATTTATATTTAGTTTATTAATATCTATCAATAAAATTATTTATTTTTGATTTACATGATATATAATTATTAAGTTTATAATAACTAAATATTGTATTCACATTTGAAAAAATTTTAAAAATTATTATGTTTATAAAGGTTATAACCTTCAAAATTTATAAAAAATTTGAAAAATAATTTTTTTGTCATTTTATTATTTAAATAAAACATATAAACTACTAAATGCCTAAACACTTAAATCACTAAACTCCTAAACGACTAAATAATTAAACCATTAAACCAGTATACCCTAAATAATTAATCATAAATCTCATTTTTATTTGTATTCATTATAATTTCAATATTCATTTTAATTATTTATTTGTTTATTTTTATAGAAATATTAATTGCAAAATAAAATTATGAATGAGACAAATATAATTTAAATAATTTATCTTCATCAAAAAATTTATAAGCTTATAAAAAGAATCAAAAATTTAAAAATAAAAAATTATTATTTAGTAATATATGTTACTTTGATTTTGAATAGTTTAGGTTTTGCAAATATATTTTAATTAATATCTATCTTATTAATAATAGTTTATTTATCTATTTTATGATCAATATTATAATATCAATCAATAAAATTATTTATATTGAATTTGTAAGATATTTAATTTTTATGATTATTATAATTAAATAGTATATTAACATTTGAAAAAAAATTAAAAATTATAATATTTTCAATGATTATAACCTTGAAAATGAGAAAAAATCATAAAAATAATTTTTTTGTTATTTAATTATTTAAATAAAACCTATAATCCACAAAATACCTAAATACTTAAATTACTAAACTCCTAAACCCTGATGCTGCTGCACTACACACACATAGCAACAGACCATAGTACACACGTGCACATATTCTTGTCCATTATGGTGTAGCATTTAGAGGGGCCACCAAGTCCTTGAAGAAGCCAGAAGTATGGGGCTCCACCTTGTAGAGGGCACCACTAGCAAGCCGGGATGATAACATTCAGACAACTAACGAGACCGAGCAAAGTGGTTGGGTGTAAACCCAGGAGTAGCTAGGAGTTGGTCCCACTAGCCCTATCAGGCAGCATAGAGGGCAACCCAACCATCGCCCAACAGGAGTAGAGGGTAATCCATGATTAATTAGAGAGTTGACAAAATCTGAAGCATCACCAAGCAGGGCCAGTAAGCAATGGAGTCCAGACCAGCCACACGGGAGCGAAAGATTCAAACTTGTAGTTATGTTTGTAGTCTTATTTGTATTTTGGACTTTATATGTACCATGTACTTGTAGAGTCGGATCATGACATACTCACACACACAATCTTGTCTGTTATCTATGTAGCATGCAATTTGGGCAACTGGACCCATGAGTATCTTTAAGTGGGCCCCACTAATGCATTTTGTAAATTTACTTTAGGCGATGCTACACTCCTGGGAGCAGAAGACTCATCTTTATAGCTTTTTGTAATTTTACTTGTATTCTAGCTTGGTTGTACGGTTAGATAATTATACTATGAGATGGACCTCATCACACATGAACACCGATGCAGGCATATTTTTTGAGATTTTGTCGGTGCAACATACAGCCACTTCTTAGAGATCGAGGAGGAAGCATTCTAACCCAAGAGGTACTCTTTTGAGTATCATTGGAGCAAAAGAATGTGGAATTCAGAGGTGAGAATGAATTGAAAAAGTGCCATAGATATGGACTTGTAGATTTATGGGTATTCAATTTTACATGATTTCCATTGCATAGCAATGACATAGGCAAACACTTGATGCTGCATGTCAAACACATGCACAATCTTATATTTGCATAGTTTTAATATGGTGCATCATTCAGGTTCCTATATAAGGCTTGGAAAATCCGAATGGAAAGGATGCAGTGTGCATAATGACTAAATACCAACTATGAAGTCCAGGAATGCCAGGTGATTTTAGTTGTATTCATACGCTTGGAATTATTAGGCATTATGTTTTTTTATATATTTTATGCATAGAATCATTAAGGTGCATAGGATTTGGTGGGCTGGCCGAATTTAGTCAGCTATTTATTCTCTTGTAAGTTGTATGCCTAAATGATAAATAAAGTGTGTATTTTCCAAAAAATAACAAAAAAAACCATAAACCCTAAACTTTAAATACTAAACCTTATACCATAAACTTTAAATACTAAACCTTAAACCATAAACTTTAAATACTAAACCTTAAAGCATAAACTATAACCCTAATCCATAAACCCTAAATCCTAAATTCACGTTTTGCACTTTTATAATCAAATGACTAAGTTTTAAATTTAAAATGAAATTCACAACTTTTAGGAATGTCATAGATTTATCTTTTTGTATATGTAACACAATGTCATGACTCAAGGGGTGAGTTATGGATTCAATCTCTTTCATGCTTTAGATTATTGTAACATTAGTAATGGTCATGATTGTATAAATTGTCTATAGAACACAAAATGATATCGATGAGAATATGCCATAACTTTTGTCTCTCTGTTGAACATATTGTTATGGCACTAAGAATGATCATGAATACATATTTAATCACTATAATACTGGGTCACAATATTGGATATGACCATAGCTTGTGTATTTTATCTTTATATTGCAAAGTCATTGCATTAGGAATGATTGTAACTTTAGACATTCCTCAAGAACAATAGTCATGACATTAGAAATAGTTAAAGCTCGAGTACTACTCTTTATAACTTTCTAAACTAAAATTCTTGGGATTGGAAATATCACTATGGTTTTTTCCTTTGATTTGTGACCTCAAGTTTCAATATGCAAGACTAATATTTTGAGTAATGATTAAAACCATTATACATTTGAATATGGTTTATTTACACCTTTTTGGGTATTGTGAGCCTGTATACATAACTTTTTTAATTTAAAAAAGAAATGATACTTTTCATATCCATGAGGATATTAAAAAAATGCTTAGACATGCCAATAAAATAAATTTTTTGATTCTTGATTGAAAAAGAGCCCATACTTCTTGCCATGCTCAAGCTGCCCTTGGGCTAGTTTGTTATAATCAGCTACAAGGTTGTTATTTTTTTAGAGGTGAACTATGTTTTAAAAAAATTGTTTTGAGTATGTGTAGGAGATATATTTTAGAAGAAATTACACTAATCAATATAAATAGCATCCTCAACAACTAGCTATTTCAACACATAGGGGTACAACTTTGATTTAGTCTGTTAGCGTACATGAGTCAAATTACCTTTTATAGCCCAGTGATTCAACATCAAATATGATGAGACATAATAGAGATAAAGTAAAAGCTCCTATTATTTTCGTTAGAGCTTTTGCAATCATTCTAAAGATGAGAGAGGAACAAAATAAATTATTTTAATTACTCAGTATAATTTTAATTTTTATTTTAATTATTTACAGTTAATTTTCATAGAAATATTAATTACAAAATAAATTATTAGTGAGACGGATCTAATTTAAATTAAACTGGTATATCCTAAATAATAAAAAATAAATCTCATTTTTTTTTAATTTTAAATATTCAAATTTAATTATATATTTGTTTATTTTTATATAAATATTAATTACAAAATAAATTATGAGTTACACAAATATAATTTATATAAATTATTTTTCATCAAAATAATATAGATAAACTTTTTAAAAGAAAAAAAAAATTAAAAACAAAAAATTATTATATAGTAATATATTTCACTTTGCTTCTGAATCATATTAGGTTTTGTAAATATATTTTAATTGATATCGATCTTATTAAGTTATTTTTTCATCATTATTAGAATATTTATCAATAAAAATATTTATAGTGAATTTATATGATATATAAATATAATGATTATTATAACAATATATTGTATTCACTTTTGAAATAAATTTTAAAATTATTATATTTTCAAAGGTTATAACCTTTGAAAATGTGAAAAAATAAAAAAACTATAGATCATTAAATGCTTACTTACTTAAATCAGTAAGCTCATAAATCCCATAACCCCTAAATACATAAACCTTTTAACAGCTATATACTACTTAATAAATAATAATTCTCATTTTTATTTCTATTTATTATAATTTTAATTATTTATTGTTTAATTTTTTAGAAAAATTAATTACAAAATAAATTTCGAGTGAGACAAATATTATTTAAATAATTTATTTTAATAAAAAAAATATAAGCTAATAAAAAGAAGGAAAATTTTAAAAATTAAATCATATTATTTAGTAATATACTTTTATTTGATTTTGAATCATTTTGTGTTATTTAAATATATTTTAATTAATATTAATATTATTAATAATAGTTTATTAATTTAATTTTTGATCATTATTATAATATCTATCATTAAAATTATTTATATTGAAATTATATGATATATAATTAGTAAGATTAATATAATTTACATGGTATTCACATTTCAAAAAATTTTAAAAATTATTTTATTTTCAAAGGTTATAACCTTTGAAAATCAGAAAAAATCAAAAATAGAATTTTAAATTTTTATTATATAAATAAAACCTATAAACCACTAAATAATCAAACTATTAAACCGGCATACCATATATAATAAATCATAAATCTCATTTTAATTTGTATTCATTATAATTTTAAATATTCATTTTAATTATTTATTAGTTTATTTTTTATAGAAATATCAATCACAAAATAAATAGTGAGTGATACAAATATAATTTTAATAATTTTTTTTTAATCAAAAAAAAAAGCTTATATAAAGTAGTAAAAATTTAAAAACAAAAAAATTATTATTTAGTAATATATTTTACTTTGATTTTGAATCATTATATATAGTTTCACAATTATATTTTAATTGCGATCAATCTTATTAATAATAGTTTATTAATTTATTATTTGATCATTTTTATAATATCGAACAATAAAATTACTTATATTCAATTAAAATGTCTTATAATTATTAAGTTATTATTACTAAATATTATATTTACATTTGATAAAAATTTAAAAATTATTATATTTTTCAAAGGTTATAACCTTCAAAAATGATAAAAAATCACAAAAATAATTTTTTATTATTTTATATTTAAATAAAACTTATAAACCACTAAATGACTAAACATTTAAATCTCTAGACTCCTAAACCCCAAAATCCCCTAAATACTTAAACCATTAAACCTATATAACCTAAATAATAAATAATAAATCTCATTTTTATTTGTATCCATTAAAATTTTAAATATTCATTTTAAATATTTTCAGTTTATTTTTATAGAATTATTAATTACAAAATAAATATTTAGGTGATGCATATATATTTTAATGAATATCTATTTTATTAATAATATTTTATTAATTTATTTTTTTATCATTTTTATAATATATATTAATACATTTTTTTATATTGAATCTACAACAAATATAATTATTAAGATTATTATAACTAAGTATTGTATTCATATCTTAGAACTATTAAAAAATTATTATTTTTTAAAGGTTATAACCATTGAAGATCACGAAAATTCAAAATATAAATTTTTTGTTATTTCATTGATTAAATAAAACCTATAAACAGGAAATGTGTAAACAATAAATCAATAAACTGCTTAACCCCAAAACCACAAAAAACTTAACTATTAATAGTTATCTCCTTAATAATAATAATAAATAATAAATCTCATTTTTTTAGTATTCATTATAATTTTAAATATACATTTTAATTATTTATATGTTTAATTTTATAGAAATATAAATTAAAAAAATAAATTATTAGTGAGACAAATAAAATTTAAATAATTTTATTTTTCATCAAAAATATATAGGCTTATAAATGGATACAAAAATTTAAAAATTTAAAATTAATATTTAGTAAAATATTTCACCTTGATTTTGAGTCATTTTAGATTTTGCAAATATATTTTAAAAATATTTATTTTATTAATAATAGGTTATTACTTTTTAATGATCATTATTATAATAAATATCAATAAAATAGTTTATATTGAATTTATATTATATATAATTATTATGATTATTATAACTTCATATGTATTCACTTTTCAAAAAAAATTAAAGATTATTATATTTTCAAAGGTTATAACCTTCAAAAATGAGAAAAAATAACAAAAATAAAGTTTTTGTTATTTATTTTTATATAAAACCTATAAACCACTATATGACTAAATACTAAAATGACTAAACTCCTAAATCCAGAAGCCCATAAATACTTAAAACATTAAATTAGTATAGTCTAAATCATAAATCTCAATTTTATTAGTATTCAATATAATTTTAAATATACATTTTAATTATTTATCAGTTTATTTTTTAAGAAATATTAATTACAAAATAAATTATTAGTGCGACATATATAATTTAAATAATTTATTTTTCATCGAAAAAATATATAAGCTTATAAAAAGAAGCAAAAACTAAAAAACAAAAATTTTTATTTAGTAATCAATTTAATTTGGATTTTGAATAAATTAAGGTTTTACAATTATATTTTAATTTATATCCATCATAATAATAATAACATATTAATTTATTTTTTGATAATTGATATCATATCTATCAAAAAAATTGTTTATATTTAGTTTATATTATATATAATTATAATGATTATTATTACTAAATATTGTATTCACATTTTTAAAAAATTTTAAAATTATTATATTGTCCAAGGTTATAATCTTTGAAAATGTGAAAAAATATCAAAATAATTTTTTTGTTATTCATTGTTTAAACAAAACCAATAAACCACTAAATGCTGAAAAAACATAAATCACTAAAGTCCTAAACGACAAAACATCTAAATACTCAAAATATTAATTGGTATACATTAATAATAATTCATAAATCTCATGTTTATTTTTATTCAGTAGAATTTTATATTTTTATTTTAATTATTTATCAGTTTATTTTTATTGAAATATTAATTACAAATAAATTATTAGAGAGACAGATATAATTAAAATTAAACTCGGGTAACCTTAATAATAAAGAATAATCTCATTTTTTTTTCATTATAATTTTAAATATTCATTTTAATTATTTATTTATTTATTTAGTATAAATATTATTTAAAAAATAAATTATGAGTTAGACAAATATAATTTATAAAATTATTTTTCATCAAAAAAATATATATAAACTTATTAAAAGAAAAAAAAATAAAAACAAAAAATTATTATAGTAATATAGTTTGTTTTGCTTCTGAATCATTATAGGTTTATAATTATATTTAATTGCTATCTATCTTATTAATACTAGATTATTAATTTATTTGTGATCATTATTAAAATATTATCAATATAATGATAAATATAATTAGAATAATATTATCAATATTATTTATCAATATTAATTAGATAAATATTATTTATCAATATAACTGTGTATGCATTTAGAATATTTATCAATATTAATTAGAATAATAATGTTTATATTGAATTTATATGATATATAAATATAATTTATTATAACTAAATATTGAATACACATTAAAAAAAAATTAAAACTTTATTATATTTCAAAGGTTATAACCTTTGAAAATATAAAAAAATAATAAATATAAATATTATGTTATTTTAATTTTTAATAAAACCTATAAACCACTAAATGCATACACAGTTAAATCAGTAAACTTTTAAGGCCCGTAATGCTTAAATACATGAACCATTAAACCGCTATAGAATACTTATTTATCAAGAAATCTAATTTTTATTTCAATTTATTATAATTTTAAATCTTCATTTTAATTATTTATTAGTTTATTTATATATAAATTTTTATTACGGAATAAATTGTGAGTGCGACAAATATAATTTAAATAATTTATTTTTAATAAAAAAATATATACGCTTATAAAAGAAGTAAAAATTTAAAAATTATTATCCAATAATATTTTTTACTTTAATTTTGAATCAATTTGGTTTGTAAATATTTTTTAATTAATATCTATCTTATTATTAATAGTTTATTAATTTAATTTTGATCA
>JAREIK010003673.1:75558-140593 GCA_029783825.1 Sapria himalayana
TAACTTAAAAATTTATTATGAATAAGATTGATTTAACTTAAAATATAATATCAAAAACTAAAATGATTCAAAAGCAAAGCAAAATATATTACTTAATAATAATTATTTGTTTTTAAATTTGTATTCTTTTTATAAGCTTATCAATTTTTTGATGAAAATTAATTATTATAAATTATATTTTTAACTTATAATTTATTTTATAATTAATATATATATATATATATATATATACGAAACAATCAAAATGAATTATTTAAATTATAATGAAAACAAATAAAAATATGAGATTTATTAATTATTATTTAGTGTATACCCATTTAAACGATTATGTATATAAGGGTATCGGGATTTTGTAGTTTAGTGATTTAAGTTGTTCGGCATTTTGTGATTTATAGGTTTTATTTAAACAATGAAATAAAAAAATATATATATTTTTGTTTTTTCACATGTTCAAAGTTTATAATCTTTGAAAATATAATAATATTAAAATTTTTTACAAAAGTGAATACAATATTTAGTTATAATAATTATTAAATTTATATATCATATAAATTAAATATAAATATTTTATTGATAAATATTCTAATAATGATCGAAAAATAAATTAATAATCTAGTAATAATAAGTTAGATATCAATTAAAATATAATTACAAAACCTAAATTGATTCATAATCAAAGTAAAATATATTACTATATAATAATTTTTTGTTTTTAATATTTTTTTTCTTTTAATAAGTTTATCTATATTTTTTTGTTGAAAAATAATTTATATAAATTATATTTGTCTAACTTATAATTTATTTTATTAATTAATATTTATTTAAAAATAAACAAATAAATAATTAAAATGAATATTAAAAATTATAATGAAAAAAATAAAAATGAGATTTATTATTTATTATTTAGGATATACATGTTTAAAAAATTTATATATTTAGGGTTTTCGAGATTTATAAGTTATTGAATTAAGTATTTAGGCATTTAATGGTTTATAGCTTTTATTTAAACAATGAAATAACAAAAATTTTATTTTTGATATTTTTTCAAATTTTAAAATGGCATAACATTTGAAAATATAATAATTTAAAATTTTTTAAAAATGTGAATACAATATTTAGTAATAATAATTATTATCACTATATATCATATAAACTAAAAATAAACAATTTTATTTATAATATTATATAAATTATCAAAAAATAAATTAATAAACTATTATTAATATGATATATATAAATTAAAATATAATTAAAACCCCTAAAATGATTCAAAATCAAAGTAAAATTTATTACTAAATTATAATTTTTTTTTAGTTTTTGCTTCATTTTATAAGCTTATATATTTTTTTTGTTGAAAAATATATTATTTAAATTATATTTGTCATTCATAATTTATTTTGTAATTAATATTTCTATAAATTATTTAAATTATATTTAAGGTTTATGAGTTTAAAGGTTTTGGTATTTAGGGGCTTCGGGATTTAAGAGTTTAGAGATTTGTGTATTTAGGCATTTAATGGTTTATAAGTTTTATTTAAACAATGATATAACAAAAAATTTATTTTTATTATTTTTCTCAATTTTGAAGGTTATAACCTTTGAAAATGTAATAATTTTAAAATTTTTTATATATGTGAATACTATATTTAGTTATGATAATCTTAATAATTATATATCATGTTAATTCAATATAAACAATTATATTGAATTATTAATGATCAAAAAAATATATTTCCTAATAAAATATATCATGTTAATTCAAAAATATTGATAGATATTATATTAATGATCAAAAAATAAATTAATAAACTATTATTAATAAGATAGATATTTTTTAAAATATATTTGAAAAATGTAAATTTATTCAAAATCAAAGTAAAATATAATAGTAAATAATAATTTTTTTGATGTTTTACTTCTTTTTATAAGTTTATATTTTTTGTTATTAAAAGTAATTTATTTAAATTATATTTGACTTCCACATAATTTATTTTTTATTTATAATTCTATAAAAATAAACTAATAAATAATTAAAATGAATATTTAAAATTATAATGAATACAAATAAAATTGAGATTTATTATTTATTTTTCAGGATATACTAGTTTAATGGTTTAAGTATTTAGGTGTTTTGGGGTTTAGTGATTTAAGTGTTTAGGACTATAGTGATTTATAGATTTTATTTAAAGAATAAAAAAATAAAAAATTAAATTTTTTGATTTTTTTTAATTTTTGAAGGTTATAACCTTTGAAAATATAATAATTTTTATTTTTTTTAAATGTTAATATAATATTTAGTTATAATATTCTTAATAATTATATATAATGTAAACTCAATATAAATAATTTATTAATAGATATTATAATAATGATCAATAAAAAATTAATAAACTATTATTAATAAGAATGATATAAATTAAAATATAATTACAAAATCCAAATGATTCAAAATAAAAATAAAATATATTACTAAATAATAAATTTTTGTTTTTAAAATTTTGTCTCTTTTTATAAGGATATATATTTTTTTTGATGAAAAAGAAATTATTTAAATTAGATCTGACTTACTAATAATTTATTTTGTAATTAATATTTCTATAAAAATAAACTGATAAATAATTAAAATAAAAATTTAAATTTATACTTAATAAAAATTAAAATGAGATTTATAATTTTTTATTAATGTACACATGTTTAATAGTTTAAGTATTTAAATGTTTTGTCATTTAGGAGTTTAGCAATTTATGTTTTTAGGCATTTAATGTTTTATAGGTTTTATTTAAACAATAAAATAACAAAAAGAAAATTTGTAATTTTTTTCCATTTTCAAAGGTTATAACCTTTGAAAATATAATAATATTTAAAATTTTTTGATATGTGAATACAATATTTAGTTATAATAATTTTAAGAGTTATATATCATATAAATTCAATATAATTAATTTTATTGATAGATAATATTATAATGATCAAAATTTAAATTAATAAGCTATTAATAAAAAGATTGATATTAATTAAAAAATATTTACAAAGCCCAAATTGATTCAAAATTAAAGTAAAATATATTATTGGATAATAATTTTTTATTTTTAAATTTTTACTTCTTTTATAAGCATATAATTTTTTTTATTAAAAATAAATTAATTAAAATATATATGTCGCTCTCATAATTTAATTTGTAATAAATATTTCTATAAAAATAAACTAATAAATAATTAAAATTATAATAAAAAGAAATAAAAATTAGATTTATTAATTATTAAGTAGTATATAGCAGTTTAATGGTTTATGTATTTAGGCATTACGAGGTTTAGGAGTTTGCTGATTTAACTGTGTATGTATTTAGTTGTTTATAGGTTTTATTTAATAAAAAAATAAAAAAAATATTTTTATTATTTTTTGATATTTTCAAAGGTTATAACCTTTGAAAATATTATAATTTTTAAATTTTTTTCAAAAGTGAATAAATATTTATTTATTATAATCATAATAATTCTATATCATATAAATTCAATATAAACAATTTTATTCATAGATATTCTAATAATTATCAAAAAAATTAATTAAAAATATATTATGAATAAGATTGATATTACTAAAAATATAATATCAAAACCTAAAATAATTCAAAAGCAAAGCAAAATATATTACTTAATAATACTTATTTGTTTTTAAATTTTTATTCTTTTTATAAGCTTATCTATTTTGTGATGAAAAATAATTTTTATAAATTATATATTTAACTCATAATTTATTTTATAATTAATATATATATAAAATAAAAAACTAAACAATCAAAATGAATTTTTTAAATTATAATGAAAACAAATAAAAATGAGATTTATTAATTATTATTTAGGGTATACCCGTTTAAACGATTATCTATATATGGGTATCGAGATTTTGTAGTATAGTGATTTAAGTGTTTAGGCATCTAGTGATTTATAGGTTTTATTTAAACAATGAAATAATAATAAAAATTATATTTTTTTTCACATGTTCAAAGGTAGTCTTTGAAAAGCTAATAATTTTAAAATTTTTTTCTAAAGTGAATAGAATATTTAGTTATCATAATTATTAAATCTATATATCATATAAATATTTTTATTGATAAATATTCTAATAATGATCAAAAAATAAATTAATAATCTATTATTAATAAGTTAGATATCAATTAAAATATAATTACGAAACCTAAAATGATTCAAAAACAAAGTAAAATATATTACTATATAATAATTTTTTGTTTTTAATTTTTTACTTCTTTTAATAAGTTTATCTATATTATTTTGTTGAAAAATAATTTATATAAAATATATTTGTCTAACTTATAATTTATTTTCTAATTAATATTTATATAAAAATAAACAAATAAATAATTAAAATGAATATTTAAAATTATAATGAAAAATATAAAAATGAGATTTATTATTTATTATTTAGGATATACCTGTTTAAAAAATTTATCTATTTAGGGTTTTCAGGGATTTTGAAGTTATTGATTTAAGTATTTAGGCATTTAAAGGTTTTTAGCTTTTATTCAAACAATGAAATATCTATGCAATGTTTTCCTTTGCATAGCAAAGACATAGGCAAATGCTTGATGCTGCATGTCACACACATGCAAAATCTTATATTTGCATAGTTTTAATATGGTGCATCATTCAGGTTCCTCCAAAAGGCTTGGACAAATCTGAATGGAAAGGATGCAGTGCGCATAATGACTCAATGCCAACTCTGATGTCTGGGAATGCCAGGTGATTTTAGTTGTATTCGTACGCTTGGAATTATTAGGCATTATGTTTTTTATGTATTTTATGCATAGAATCATTAAGGTGCATAGGATTTGGTGGGCTGGCCTAATTTAGTCATCTTTTTAGTCTCTTATAAGTTATGCGCCTAAATGATAAATAAAGTGTGTATTTTCCAAAAAAAAACAAAAAAAATAATAAACCCAAAATGTTAAATCCTAAACCTTAAACCATAAACTATAACCCTAACCCATAAACCCTAAATCCTAAATCTCTTGTTTTGCACTTTTATAATCAAATGACTAACTATTAAATTTAAATTGAAATTCACAACTTTTAGGAATGTCACAAATTTGTCTTTTTGTATATGTAACACAAAGTCATGACTCAAGGGGTGAGTTATGGATTCACTCTCTTTCTTGCTTTAGATTATTGTAGCATTAGCAATGGTCATGATTGTATATTTTGTCTCTAGAACACAAAATCATATCGATGAGAATATGACATAACTTGTGTCTCTCTGTTGAACATATTGTTATGGCACTAAGAATGATCATGAATACATATTTAATCACTATAATAATGGGTCACAGTATTGGATATGACCATATCTTGTGCATTTAATCTTTATATTGCAAAGTAATTGCACTAGGAATGATTGTAACTTAGAACATTCCTCAAGAGCAAAAGTCATGACCCTAAATATAGTTAAAGCTCGAATACTACTCTTTAAAACTTTCTATAACTAAAATTCTTGGGATTGGAAATATCACTATGGCTTTTTCCTTTGATTTGTGACCTCAAGTGTCAATATGCAAGACTAATATTTTGAGCAATGATTAAAACCTTTTATACATTTGAATATGATTCATATACACCTTTTTGGGTATTACGAGCTTGTATACCTAACTCATTTAATATAAAAAGAAAGAAATTATTCTTTTAATATCCATGAGGATATAAAAAAAAGGCTTAGACATCCCAATAAAATAAATTTTTTGATTCTTGATTGAAAGAGAGCCCATACTTCTTGCCTTGCTCAAACCACCCTGGTGCTAGTTTGTACTAATAGTTTATTATTAATTTATTTTAATTAATATCTATCTTATTAATAATAGTTTATTAATTTATTTTTTTATCATTATTATAATATATATTAATACATTTTTTTATATTGAAACTTCAACAAATATAATTATTAAGATTATTATAACTAAGTATTGTATTTATATTTTAGAACTATTAAAAAATTATTATATTTTCAAAGGTCTTAATCGTTTGAAAATCACTAAAATTCATAAAAATAATTTTTTTTGTTATTTCATTGAATAAATAAAACCTATAAACACAAAAATGTGTAAACATATAAATCAATAAACTTTTTAACCACAAAACCACAAAAAAGTTAAACAATTAAATAGTTATACCCTAAATAATAAATAATAAATCTCATTTTTTTAGTATTCATTATAATTTTAAATATACATTTTAATTATTTAATAGTTTAATTTTATAGAAATATAAATAAAAAAATAAATTATTTGTGAGACAAATATAATTTAATAATTTATTTTTTCATCAAAAAATATAACGGCTTATAAATGGATACAAAAATTTAAAAATTTAAAATTAATATTTAGTATAATATTTCACTTTGATTTTGAGTCTTTTTAGGTTTTGCAAATTTATTTTAAACAATATTTATCTTATTAATAATTGGTTATTACTTTTTTATGATCATTATAATTATATCAATAAAATAGTTTATATAGAATTTATATTATATATAATTATTATGATTATTATAACTTCATATTGTATTCACTTGTCTAAAAAAAATTTAAAAATTATTATATTTTCAAAGGTTATAACCTTCAAAAATAAGAAAAAATAACAAAAATTAAATTTTCTGTTATTTTATTTTTTATATAAAACCTATAAACCACTAAATGACTCAATACTAAAATGACTAAACTCCTAAACCCCAAAACCCATAAATACTTAAAATATTAAATTAGTATAATCTAAATAATAAATCATAAATCTCAGTTTTATTAGTATTCATTATAATTTTAAATATTGATTTTAATTATTTATCAGCTTATTTTTATAGAAATATTAATTACAAAATAAATTATTAGTGCAACATATATAATTAAAATAATTCATTTTTCATCAAAAAAAATTATTATAAAAATGGGTACAATTTTAAAAATAAAAATTATTATTTAATAATATATCTTATTTCGATTTTGAATCATTATAGATTTTACAATTATATTTTAATTTATATCATTCTTATAAATACAAGTTTATTAATTTATTTATTGATCATTATTATAATATCTATCAATAAAATTATTTATATTGAGTTTACATTATATATAATTATTAAGATTATTATAACTAAATATTATATTCACATTTAAAAAAAATTAAAAATTATTATATTTTCAAATGTTACAACCTTCAAAAATTAAAAAAAAAATCAAAAAATTAAATTTTTTGTTTTTTCATTCATTAAAAAAAACTATGAAACACTAAAGGTATAAACAATTAAATCACTAAACTCCTAAACCACAAAACACATAAATACTTAAACCATTAAACTGGTATATCCTGAATAATAAATAATAAACCTCAATTTTATTTGTATTCATTATAATTTTAAATATTCATTTAAATTATTTAGTAGTTTATTATTATACTATTATAAATTACAAAATAAATTATGAGTAAGGCAAATATAATTTAAATAATTTATTTCTAATAACAAAAATATAAAGTTATAAAAAAAGCAAAACATTAAAAAAATTATTATTTAGTAATATATTTTACTTTGATTTGAATAAATTTAGATTTGAAATACTTTTTAAATAATAACTTTTTTTTAATAATAGTTGATAAAAATATTTTTTGATCATAATTATAATATCTAGCAATATAATTATTTATATTGAATTTAAATGAATTATAATTATGAAGATTATTATAAATAAATATTATATTTACATTTGAAAAAAAATTAAAAATTATTATATTTTCAAAGGATATAATCTTCAAAAATTAGAAAAAATAATAAAAATAAATTTTGTGCTATATCATTGTTTAAATAAAACTTATAAACCACTAAGTGCCTGCACAATTAAACATCTAAACTCCTAAACACAAAATCTCCTATATACTTAAACCTTTAAACTCGTAAACCTTAAATATAATTTAAATAATTTATTAAAATATTAATTACAAAATAAATTATGAGTGATACAAATATAATTTAAATAATTTAATTTTCATCAAAAAAATATATAAGCTTATAAAAAGAAGTGAATTTAATATTTAGTTATAATAATCATTATATTTAAATATCATATAAATTCAATATAAACAATTTTATTGATAAATATTCTAATAATGATCAAAAATAAAATTAATAATCTATTTTTAAAAGATAGATATCAATTAAAATATAATTACAAAACCTATAATGATTTAGAAGCATAGCAAATTATATTATTATATAATAATTTTTTGTTTTTAATTTTTTTTTCTTTTAATAAGTTTATCTATATTTTTTTTGATGAAAAATAATTTATATAAATTATAATTGTCTAACTCATAATTTATTTAGTAATTAATATTTATATAAAAATAAACAAATAAATAATTAAAATGAGTATTTAAAATTATAATAAAAAAAATAAAAATGAGATTTATTGTTTATTATTTAGGGTATATCTGATTAAAAGAATTATCAATTTAGGGTTTTCGAGATTTAGAAGTTATTCATTTAAGTATTTAGGTATTTAGTGGCTTATAGGTTTTATTCAAACAATGAAATCACAAATAAATTATTTTTGATATTTTTTCAAATTTTCAAAAATTATAACCTTTGAAAATATAATAATTTTAAAATTTATTTAAAAATGTGAATACAATATTTAGTAATAATAATTATTATAACAATATATAATATAAACTAAATATAACCAATTTTATTGATAGATATTATATCAATTATCAAAAAATAAATTAATAAACTATTATTAATATGATAGATATAAATTAAAATTTAATTACAAAAACTAAAATGATTAAAAATCAAAGTAAATTTATTACTAAATAATACTATTTGTTTTTTATTTTTTGCCTCATTTTATAAGATTATATATTTTTTGATGAAAAAATAAATTATTTAAATTATATTTGCATCACTCATACTTTATTTTGTAAATAATATTTCATTTTTTTATTTAAATTATATTTAAGGTTTACGAGTTTAAAGGTTTAAGTATTTAGGGGTTTCGGGGTTTAAGAATTTAGAGATTTATGTGTTTAGGTATTTAGTGCTTTATAAGTTATATTTAAACAATGATATAACAGAAAATTTATTTTTTGTTATTTTTTCTCATTATTTAAGGTTATAACCTTTGAAAATATAACAATTTTTTAATTTTTTATAAATGTGAATACTATTTTTAGTTTCGATAATATTAATAATTATATATCATTTAAATTCAATATAAACAATTATATTGATAGATATTATAAAAATGATCAAAAAATAAATTAATAAACTATTATAAATAAGATAGATGTTATTTAAAATATATTTCAAAACCAAAATTTATTCAAAATCAAAGTAAATTAAATTACTAAATAATAATGTTTTTAATGTATTGCTTCTTTTTATGAGTTTATATTTTTTGTTCATAAAAGTATATTATTTAAATTATATTTGTATTACTCATAATTTATTTTGTAATAAATATTTCTATACAAATAAACTAATAAAAAATTAAATTAATATTTAAAATTATAATAAATAGAAATAAAAATTAGATTTATTAATTATTATGTACTATATAGTCGTTTAATAGTTTATATATTTATGATATTACGTGGTTTAGAAGTATACTGATTTAATTGTATATGCAATTAGTGGTTTATAGGATTTATTTAAAAAATAAAATAACAAAAAATTTATTTTTATTAATTTTTAATATTTTCAAAGGTTATAACCTTTGAAAATATAATAATTTCTAAATATTTTTTAAAAGCGAATTCAATATTTAGTTATAATAATCATTATATTTATATATCATATAAATTCAATATAAATAATTTTTGTGATTAATATTCTAATAATGATCAAAAAGTAAATTAATAATCTATTATTAATAAGATAGATATCAATTAAAATATAATTATAAAACATTAAATGATTCATAAGCAAACTAAAATATATTACTATATAATCATTTTTTGTTTTGTAATTTTTTTTTATTTTAAAAAGGTTATCTATATTTTTTTGATTAAAAATAATTTACAAAAATTATATTTGTCTAACTCATAATTTATTTTTTAATTAGTATTTATATAAAAATAAAAAATAAATAATTAAAATGAATATTTAAAATTATAATGAAAAAAATGAGATTTATTATTTATTATTTAGGGTATACCTGTCTAATTTAAATTATATTTATATCACTAATAATTTATTTTGTAATTAATATTTCTATAAAAATAAACTGATAAATAATTAAAATAAAAATTTAAACTTATACTGAATAAAAATTTAAATGAGATTTATGATTTATTATTAATGTATACCAATTTAATAGTTGAAGTATTTAGAGGTTTTGTCATAGAGGTGTTTAGCGATTCATGTTTTTAGGCATTTAGTGGTTTCTAGGTTTTATTTAAACAATAAAAAAACAAAATAAAAATTTAATTTTTTGTCATTTTCATAGGTTATAACCTTTGAAAATATAATAATATTTAAAATTTTTTGAAATGTTAATACAATATTTAGTTATAATAATTTTAATAATTATATATCATATAATTTCAATATAAATAATTTTATTGATAGATATTATAATAATGATCAAAAATTAAATTAATAAACTATTAATAATAAGATAGATATTAATTAAAAAATATTTACAAACTGCCAAATTGATTCAAAATTAAAGTAAAAAATATTATTGGATAATAATTTTTAAATTTTTACTTCTTTTATAAGCGTATATATTTTTTTTATTAAAAATAAATTATTTAAATTATATTTGTCGCACTCACAATTTATTCCGTAATAAAAATTTATATATAAATAAACTAATAAATAATTAAAATGAAGATTTAAAATTATAATAAATTGAAATAAAAATTAGATTTCTTGATAATTAAGTATTCTATAGCAGTTTAATGGTTCATGTATTTAAGCATTACGGGCCTAAAAGTTTACTGATTTAACTGTGTATGCATTTAGTGGTTTATAGGTTTTATTAAAAATTAAAATAACATAATATTTATATTTATTATTTTTTTATATTTTCAAAGGTTATAACCTTTGAAAATATAATAAATTTTTAATTTTTTTTTAATGTGTATTCAATATTTAGTTATAATAATAATTATATTTATATATCATATAAATTCAATATAAACATTATTATTCTAATTAATATTGATAAATATTCTAAATGCATACACAGTTATATTGATAAATAATATTTATCTAATTAATATTGATAAATAATATTGATAAATATTATTCTAATTATATTTATCATTATATTGATAAATATTCTAATAATGATCACAAAATAAATTAATAATCTAGTATTAATAAGATAGATAGCAATTAAAATATAATTATAAAACCTATAATGATTCAGAAGCAAAACAAACTATATTACTATATAATAATTTTTTGTTTTTATTTTTTTTTCTTTTAATAAGTTTATATATATTTTTTTGATGAAAAATAATTTTTATAAATTATATTTTTCTAACTCATAATTTATTTTTTAAATAATATTTATACTAAAATAAATAAATAAATAATTAAAATGAATATTTAAAATTATAATGAAAAAAAAATGAGATTTATTCTTTATTATTAAGGTTACCCGAGTTTAATTTTAATTATATCTGTCTCTCTAATAATTTATTTTGTAATTAATATTTCAATAAAAATAAACTGATAAATAATTAAAATAAAAATATAAAATTATACTGAATAAAAATAAAAATGAGATTTATGAATTATTATTAATGTATACCAATTTAATATTTTAAGTATTTAGATGTTTTGTCATTTAGGACTTTAGTGATTTATGTTTTTCAGCATTTAGTGGTTTATTGGTTTTGTTTAAACAATGAAATAACAAAAAAATTATTTTTGATATTTTTTCACATTTTCAAAGATTATAACCTTGGACAATATAATAATTTTAAAATTTTTTAAAAATGTGAATACAATATTTAGTAATAATAATCATTATAATTATATATAATATAAACTAAATATAAACAATTTTATTGATAGATATGATATCAATTATCAAAAAATAAATTAATATGTTATTATTATTATGATGGATATAAATTAAAATATAATTGTAAAACCTAAATTTATTCAAAATCCAAATAAAATTTATTACTAAATAAAAATTTTTGTTTTTTAGTTTTTGCTTCTTTTTATAAGCTTATATATTTTTTCGATGAAAAATAAATTATTTAAATTATATATGTCGCACTAATAATTTATTTTGTAATTAATATTTCTTAAAAAATAAACTGATAAATAATTAAAATGTATATTTAAAATTATATTGAATACTAATAAAATTGAGATTTATGATTTATTATTTAGACTATACTAATTTAATGTTTTAAGTATTTATGGGCTTCTGGATTTAGGAGTTTAGTCATTTTAGTATTTAGTCATATAGTGGTTTATAGGTTTTATATAAAAAATAAAATAACAAAAAATTTATTTTTGTTATTTTTTCTCATTTTTGAAGGGTATAACCTTTGAAAATATAATAATCTTTAAATTTTTTTTGAAAAGTGAATACAATATGAAGTTATAATAATCATAATAATTATATATAATATAAATTCAATATAAACTATTTTATTGATATTTATTATAATAATGATCATTAAAAAGTAATAACCTATTATTAATAAAATAAATATTTTTTAAAATATATTTGCAAAATCTAAAATGACTCAAAATCAAGGTGAAATATTTTACTAAATTTAAATTTTAAATTTTTAAATTTTTGTATCCATTTATAAGCCTATATATTTTTTGATGAAAAATAAATTATTTAAATTTTATTTGTCTCACTAATAATTTATTTTTTTAATTTATATTTCTATAAAATTAAACATATAAATAATTAAAATGTATATTTAAAATTATAATGAATACTAAAAAAATGAGATTTATTATTTATTATTATTATTAAGGAGATAACTATTTAATTGTTTAAGTTTTTTGTGGTTTTGGGGTTAAGCAGTTTATTGATTTATTGTTTACACATTTTCCTGTTTATAGGTTTTATTTAATCAATGAAATAACAAAATATTTATTTTTATGAATTTTCGTGATCTTCAATGGTTATAACCTTTAAAAAATAATAATTTTTTAATAGTTCTAAGATATGAATACAATACTTAGTTATAATAATCTTAATAATTATATTTGTTGTAGATTCAATATAAAAAAATGTATTAATATATATTATAAAAATGATAAAAAAATAAATTAATAAAATATTATTAATAAAATAGATATTCATTAAAATATATATGCAGCACCTAAATATTTATTTTGTAATTAATAATTCTATAAAAATAAACTGAAAATATTTAAAATGAATATTTAAAATTTTAATGAATACAAATAAAAATGAGATTTATTATTTATTATTTAGGTTATATAGGTTTAATGGTTTAAGTATTTAGGGGATTTTGGGGTTTAGGAGTCTAGAGATTTAAATGTTTAGTCATTTAGTGGTTTATAAGTTTTATTTAAATATAAAATAATAAAAATTTTTTTTTGTGATTTTTTATCATTTTTGAAGGTTATAACCTTTGAAAATATAATAATTTTTAAATTTTTATCAAATGTAAATATAATATTTAGTAATAATAACTTATTAATTATAAGACATTTTAATTGAATATAAGTAATTTTATTGTTCGATATTATAAAAATGATCAAATAATAAATTAATAAACTATTATTAATAAGATTGATCGCAATTAAAATATAATTGTGAAACTATATATAATGATTCAAAATCAAAGTAAAATATATTACTAAATAATAATTTTTTGTTTTTAAATTTTTACTACTTTATATAAGCTTTTTTTTTTGATTAAAAAAAATTATTAAAATTATATTTGTATCACTCACTATTTATTTTGTGATTGATATTTCTATAAAAAATAAACTAATAAATAATTAAAATGAATATTTAAAATTATAATGAATACAAATTAAAATGAGATTTATGTTTTATTATATTTGGTATACCGGTTTAATGGTTTGATTATTTAGTGGTTTATTTGTTTTATTTATATAATAAAAATTTAAAATTCTATTTTTGATTTTTTCTGATTTTCAAAGGTTATAACCTTTGAAAATAAAATAATTTTTAAAATTTTTTGAAATGTGAATACCATGTAAATTATATTAATCTTACTAATTATATATCATATAATTTCAATATAAATAATTTTAATGATAGATATTATAATAATGATCAAAAATTAAATTAATAAACTATTATTAATAATATTAATATTAATTAAAATATATTTAAATAAGACAAAATGATTCAAAATCAAATAAAAGTATATTACTAAATAATATGATTTAATTTTTAAAATTTTCCTTCTTTTTATTAGCTTATATTTTTTTATTAAAATAAATTATTTAAATAATATTTGTCTCACTCGAAATTTATTTTGTAATTAATTTTTCTAAAAAATTAAACAATAAATAATTAAAATTATAATAAATAGAAATAAAAATGAGAATTATTATTTATTAAGTAGTATATAGCTGTTAAAAGGTTTATGTATTTAGGGGTTATGGGATTTATGAGCTTACTGAGTTAAGTAAGTAAGCATTTAATGATCTATAGTTTTTTTATTTTTTCACATTTTCAAAGGTTATAACCTTTGAAAATATAATAATTTTAAAATTTATTTCAAAAGTGAATACAATATATTGTTATAATAATCATTATATTTATATATCATATAAATTCACTATAAATATTTTTATTGATAAATATTCTAATAATGATGAAAAAATAACTTAATAAGATCGATATCAATTAAAATATATTTACAAAACCTAATATGATTCAGAAGCAAAGTGAAATATATTACTATATAATAATTTTTTGTTTTTAATTTTTTTTTTCTTTTAAAAAGTTTATCTATATTATTTTGATGAAAAATAATTTATATAAATTATATTTGTGTAACTCATAATTTATTTTGTAATTAATATTTATATAAAAATAAACAAATATATAATTAAATTTGAATATTTAAAATTAAAAAAAAATGAGATTTATTCTTTATTATTTAGGATATACCAGTTTAATTTAAATTAGATCCGTCTCACTAATAATTTATTTTGTAATTAATATTTCTATAAAAATTAACTGTAAATAATTAAAATAAAAATTAAAATTATACTCAGTAATTAAAATAATTTATTTTGTTCCTCTCTCATCTTTAGAATGATTGCTAAAGCTCTAACGAAAATAATAGGAGCTTTTACTTTATCTCTATTATGTCTCATCATATTTGATGTTGAATCACTGGGCTATAAAAGGTAATTTGACTCATGTACGCTAACAGACTAAATCAAAGTTGTACCCCTATGTGTTGAAATAGCTAGTTGTTGAGGATGCTATTTATATTGATTATTGTAATTTCTTCTAAAATATATCTCCTGCACATACTCAAAACAATTTTTTTAAAACATAGTTCACCTCTAAAAAAATAACAACCTTGTAGCTGATTAGAACAAACTAGCCCAAGGGCAGCTTTAGCATGGCAAGAAGTATGGGCTCTTTTTCAATCAAGAATCAAAAAATTTATTTTATTGGCATGTCTAAGCCTTTTTTTAATATCCTCATGGATATGAAAAGTATCATTTCTTTTTTAAATTAAAAAAGTTATGTATACAGGCTCACAATACCCAAAAAGGTGTAAATAAACCATATTCAAATGTATAATGGTTTTAATCATTACTCAAAATATTAGTCTTGCATATTGAAACTTGAGGTCACAAATCAAAGGAAAAAGCCATAGTGATATTTCCAATCCCAAGAATTTTAGTTTAGAAAGTTATAAAGAGTAGTACTCGAGCTTTAACTATTTTAAGGTCATGACTATTGCTCTTGAGGAATGTCTAAAGTTACAATTATTCCTTGTGCAATGACTTTGCAATATAAAGATAAAATACACAAGCTATGGTCATATCCAATATTGTGACCCAGTATTATAGTGATTAAATATGTATTCATGATCATTCTTAGTGCCATAACAATATGTTCAACAGAGAGACAAAAGTTATGGCATATTCTCATCGATATGATTTTGTGTTCTATAGACAATTTATACAATCATGACCATTACTAATGCTACAATAATCTAAAGCATGAAAGAGATTGAATCCATAACTCACCCCTTGAGTCATGACATTGTGTTACATATACAAAAAGATAAATCTATGACATTCCTAAAAGTTGTGAATTTCATTTTAAATTTAAAACTTAGTCATTTGATTATAAAAGTGCAAAACGTGAATTTAGGATTTAGGGTTTATGGATTAGGGTTATAGTTTATGCTTTAAGGTTTAGTATTTAAAGTTTATGGTTTAAGGTTTAGTATTTAAAGTTTATGGTTTAAGGTTTAGTATTTAAAGTTTAGGGTTTATGGTTTTTTATGTTTTTTTTTGTTTTTTTTGGAAAATACACACTTTATTTATCATTTAGGCACACAACTTAAAAGAGAATAAATAGCTGACTAAATTCGGCCAGCCCACCAAATCCTATGCACCTTAATGATTCTATGCATAAAATATATAAAAAAACATAATGCCTAATAATTCCAAGCGTACGAATACAACTAAAATCACCTGGCATTCCTGGACATCATAGTTGGTATTTAGTCATTATGCACACTGCATCCTTTCCATTCGGATTTTTCCAAGCCTTATATCGGAACCTGAATGATGCACCATATTAAAACTATGCAAATATAAGATTGTGCATGTGTTTGACATGCAGCATCAAGTGTTTGCCTATGTCATTGCTATGCAATGGAAATCATGTAAAACTGAATACCCATAAATCTACAAGTCCATATCTATGGCACTTTTTCAATTCATTCTCACCTCTGAATTCCACATTCTTTTGCTCCAATGATCCTCAAAAGAGTACCTCTTGGGTTAGAATGCTTCTTCCTCGATCTCTAAGAAGTGGCTGTATGTTGCACCGACAAAATCTCAAAAAATATGCCTGCATCGGTGTTCATGTGTGATGAGGTCCATCTCATAGTATAATTATCTAACCATACAACCAAGCTAGAATACAAGTAAAATTACAAAATGCTATAAAGATGAGTCTTCTGCTCCCGGGAGTGTAGCATCGCCTAAAGTGTATTTACAAAATGCATTAGTGGGGCCCACTTAAAGATACTCATGGGTCCAGTTGCCCAAATTGCATGCTACATAGATAACAGACAAGATTGTGTGTGTGAGTATGTCATGATCCGACTCTACAAGTACATGGTACATATAAAGTCCAAAATACAAATAAGACTACAAACATAACTACAAGTTTGAATCTTTCGCTCCCGTGTGGCTGGTCTGGACTCCATTGCTTACTGGCCCTGCTTGGTGATGCTTCAGATTTTGTCAGCTCTCTAATTAATCATGGATTATCCTCTACTCCTGTTGGGCGATGGTTGGGTTGCCCTCTATGCTGCCTGATAGGGCTAGTGGGACCAACTCCTAGCTACTCCTGGGTTTACACCCGACCACTTTGCTCGGTCTCATTAGTTGTCTGAATGTTATCATCCCGGCTTGCTAGTGGTGCCCTCTACAAGGTGGAGCCCCATACTTCTGGCTTCTTCAAGGACTCGGTGGCCCCTCTAAATGCTACACCATAATGGACAAGAATATGTGCACGTGTGTACTATGGTCTGTCGCTATGTGTGTGTAGTGCAGCAGCATCAGGGTTTAGGAGTTTAGTAATTTAAGTATTTAGGTATTTTGTGGTTTATAGGTTTTATTTAAATAATTAAATAACAAAAAAATTATTTTTTTGATTTTTTCTCATTTTCAAGGTTATAATCATTGAAAATATTATAATTTTTAATTTTTTTTCAAATGTTAATATACTATTTAATTATAATAATCATAAAAATTAAATATCTTACAAATTCAATATAAATAATTTTATTGATTGATATTATAATATTGATCATAAAATAGATAAATAAACTATTATTAATAAGATAGATATTAATTAAAATATATTTGCAAAACCTAAACTATTCAAAATCAAAGTAACATATATTACTAAATAATAATTTTTTATTTTTAAATTTTTGATTCTTTTTATAAGCTTATAAATTTTTTTGATGAAGATAAATTATTTAAATTATATTTGTCTCATTCATAATTTTATTTTGCAATTAATATTTCTATAAAAATAAACAAATAAATAATTAAAATGAATATTGAAATTATAATGAATACAAATAAAAATGAGATTTATGATTAATTATTTAGGGTATACTGGTTTAATGGTTTAATTATTTAGTCGTTTAGGAGTTTAGTGATTTAAGTGTTTAGGCATTTAGTAGTTTATATGTTTTATTTAAATAATAAAATGACAAAAAAATTATTTTTCAAATTTTTTATAAATTTTGAAGGTTATAACCATTATAAACATAATAATTTTTAAAATTTTTTCAAATGTGAATACGATATTTAGTTATTATAAACTTAATAATTATATATCATGTAAATCAAAAATAAATAATTTTATTGATAGATATTAATAAACTAAATATAAATATAAATATAATAATGATCAAAAAATAAATTAATAAACTATTATTTATTGTTAGATATTTATATATTATTTATAAATACTAATACCTTTAAAGATGGTTTAAATGTTTAAGTATATAAGGGTTTTGAAGTTTAGGAGTTTAATGATTTAAGTGTTTAGGCATTTAGTAGTTTATAGGTTTTATATAAATAATAAAATAACAAAAAATTTATTTTTGTGATTCTCATTTTCAAAGTTTATAACCTTTATAAATATAATAATTTTTAAAATTTTTTCAAATGTAAATATAATATTTAGTTATAAAAATCTTTATAATTATATATCATGTAAATTCAATAAAAACAATTTTATTGATAAATATTCTAATAATTTTCAAAAAATAAATTAATAATCTATTATTAATAAAATAGATATCAAATAAAATATAATTACAAAACCTAAAATGATTCAAAAGTAATATAAAATATAATACTATATAATAATTTTTTGTTTTGAAAATTTTTTTTATTTTAAATAGTTTATCTATAATTTTTTGATAAAAAATAATTTATATAAATTATTTTTGTCTAGCTCAATTTATTTTGTAATTATTATTTATATATAAATAAACAAATAAATAATTAAAATGAATATTTAAAATTATAATGAAAAAAATGAGATTTATTAATTATTATTTAGAAATACTGTTTTAATTTAAATTAGATCTATCTCACTAATAATTTATTTTATAATTAATATTTCTACAAAAATAAACTGATAAATAATTAAAATAAAAATTTGAAATTATACAGAATAAAATTTAAAATGAGATTTATGATTTATTATTACTCTATACCAGTTTAATGGTTTAAGTGTTTAGAGGTTTTTTCATTTAGTATTTTAGCGATTTATGTTTTTAGGCGTTTAGTGGTTTATACGTTTTATTTAAAATAATAAAATATCAAAAAAAAATTGCTATAATTTTTTCTAATTTTCATAGGTTAACATTTGAAAATATAATAATATTTAAAATTTTTTGAAATGTGAATAAAATACTTAGTTATAATAATATTAATAATTATATATCATATAAATTCAATAAACAATTATATATATATATATTATAATAATGATCAAAATTAAATTTATAAATTATTCATATTAAGATAGATATTAATTAAAAAATAATTACAAAACCCAAATTGATTCAAAATTATAGTTAAATATATTTCTGGATAAAAATTTTTAATTTTTAAATTTTTACTTCTTTATAAGCATATATATTTTTTAAATTATATTTGTCGCCCTCATAATTTATTTTGTAATAAATATTTATATAAAATAAACTAATAAATAATTAAAATGAATATTTAAAATTATAATAAATAGAATTAAAGATTAGATTTATTAATTATTAAGTAGTATATAGCGGTTTAATGGTTTATGTATTTTGGCATTACGGGGTTTAGGAGTTTATTGTTTTAACTGTGTATGCATTTAGTGGTTTATAAATGTTATTTTAAAAAAAATATAAAAAAAATTATTTTTTTTATTTTTTGATATTTTCAAAGATTATAACCTTAGAAAATATAATAATTTTAAAATTTTTTTAAAAGTGAATACTATATTTAGTCATAATAATCATTATATTTATATATCATATAAATTTAATATAAACAATTTTATTGATAAATATTGTAATAATGATCAAAAAATAAATTAATAATCTATTATTAATAAGATAGATATCAATTAAAATATAATAAAAAAACCTAAAATGATTTAGAAAAAATCAAAATATATTACTATATTATAATTTGTTGTTTTGTAATTTTTTATTCATTTAAAAAGTTTATCCATATTTTTTTATGAAAATTAATTTATATAAACCAGTCTAATTTAAATTATATCTGTCTCACTAATAATTTATTTTGTAATTAATATATCTATAAAAATAACCGGATAAATAATTAAAATAAAAATTTAAAATCATAGTGAATAAAAATTAATAAGAAATTTATTATTTATTATTAATGTATACCAGTTTGATAGTTTAAGTATTTAAAGGGTTTGTCGTTTAGGTGTTAAGCAAATTATGTTTTTAGGATATTAGTGGTTTATAGGTTTTATTTAAAAAATAAAAAATATATTTTTATTATTTTTAGATATTTTCAAAAGTTATAACCTTTCAAAATATAATAATTTTTAAATTTTTTAAAAAAGTGAATACAAACTTTAGTTATAATAATCATTATAATTATTTATCATATAAATTCAATATAAAAAATATATTGATAAATATTTTAATAATGATCAAAAAATAAATTAATGATCTATTATTAAGAAGATAGATATCTATTAATATATAATTACAAAACCTAAAATGATTCAGAAGCAAAGCAAAATATATTACTATATAAAAATTTTTTGCTTTAAAATTTTTTTTTCTTTTAAAAAGTAAATCTATAATTTTTTGATGAAAAACAATTTATATAAATTATAATTATCTAACTCAATTTATTTTGTAATTAAAATTTATATATAAATAAACAAATAAATAATAAAATGAATATTTAAAATTATAATGAAAAAAAATGAGATTTATAATTTTTATTTATTATTTAGAGATACCGATTTAATTTAAATTAGATCTGTCTCACTAATAATTTATTTTGTAATCAATATTTCTATAAAAATAAACTAATAAATAATTAAAATAAAAATTTAAAATTATACTGAATAAAAATTAAAATGATATTTATGATTTATTATTAATCTATATCTGTTTAATGGAATAAGTATTTAGAGGTTTTGTCGTTTATAATTTTATCAATTTATATTTTTAGGTTATGAGTGGTTTATAGGTTTTATTTTGAAAAAAATAACAATAAATATATTTAATTATTTTTTAAAATTTTCAAATGTTATAACCTTTCAAAATATAATAATTTTGAAATTTTTTTCAAAAGAGAATACAATCTTTAGTTATAATAATCATTATATTTATATATCATATAAATTCAATATAAACAATTTTATTGATAAATATTATAAAAAAGATCAAAAAATAAATTAATAATCTATTATTAATAAAATAGATTTTATTTAAAAAAAGATGGATATCAATTAAAATATAATTATAAAAACTAAAATGATTTAGAATCAAAGCAAAATATAATACTATATAATAATTTTTTGTTTAGAAATTTTTTGTTTCTTCTAAAAAGTTTATTTATAATTTTTTGATGAAAATTAAATTATATAAATTTTATTTGTCTAACTCAATTAATTTTGTAATTAATATTTATATATGAATAAAAAAATAAATAATTAAAATGAATATTTAAATTTTTATGAAAAAATAATAATATTTATTATTTATTATTTAGGGATACCGGTTTAATTTAAATTAGATCTGTCTCGCTAATAATTTATTTTGTAATTAATATTTCTATAAATATAAACAGATAAATAATTAAAATAAAAATTTAAAATTATACTCAATAAAAATTAAAATGAGATTTAAGATTTATTATTAAGTTATACCATTTAATGGTTTAAGTATTTATAGGTTTTGTCGTTAAGAGTTTAACGATTTATGTATTTAGGCTTTTGGTGGTTTATAGGTTTTATATAAAAAAATAAAATAACAAAAAAATTTCTATAATTTGTTATCATTTTCATAGGCTATAACCTTTAAAAATATAATAATATTTAAAATTTATTGAAATCTGAATACAATATTTAGTTATAATAATATTAATAATAATATATCATATAAATTCAATATAAATAATTTTATTGTTAGATAATATAAAAATGATCAAAAATTAAATTAATAAACTATTAATAAAAAGATAGATATTAATTAAAAAATATTTACAAAACCCAAATTGATTCATAATTAAAGTTAGATATTTTACTGGATAATAATTTTTAATTTTTAAATTTTTACATCTTTTATAAGCCTATATTTTTTTTATTATGAATAAATTAATTAAATTATATTTGTCGCACTCATATTTTCAAAGCTTATAACCTTTGAAATAATTTTAATTTTTAAATTTTTTTCAAAAAGTAAATAAAAATTTATTTATAATAATCATAATAATTATATATCATATAAATTCAATATAAACAATTTTTTTGATAGATATTCTAATATCTATCAAAAAATAATTTAAAAATATATTATGAATAACATTGATATTACTTAAAATATAATATCAAAACTTAAAATGATTCAAAAGCAAAGCAAAATATATTACTTGATAATAATTTTTTGTTTTTAAATTTTTATTCTTTTTAGAAGCATATCTATTTATTGATGAAAAATAATTTTTTTAAATTATATTTTTAACTCATAATTTATTTTATAATTAATATATATATATAAATAAAAAACTAAAGAATCAAAATAAATTTTTTAAATTATAATGAAAACAAATAAAAATGAGATTTATTAATTATTAGTTAGAGTATACCAGTTTAAAAAATTATCTATATAGTGGTACCAAGTTTTTGTAGTTTAATGATTTAAGTGTTTAGGTATTTAGTGGTTTATAGGTTTTATTTAAATAATAAAATAACTAAAAAAATATTTTTTTTATTTTTTCACATGTTAAAAGATTATAATCTTTGAAAATATAATAATTTTAAATTTTTTTTCAAAAGTGAATATAATATTTAGTTATATTAATTATTAAATATATATATCATATAAATTCAATATAAACATTTTTATTGATAAATATTCTAATAATGATAAAAAAATAATTTACTAATCTATTATTAATAACTTAGATATCAATTAAAATTTAATTACAAAACTTAAAATGATTCAGAAAGAAAGCAAAATATATTTCTATATAATAATTGTTTGATTTCTGTTTTATTCTTTTTTTAAATAGTTTATCTATATTTTTTTGTTGAAAAATAATTTATATAAATTATATTTGTTTAACTTAAACTTTATTTTGTAATTAATATTTATATAAAAATAAATAAATAAATAATTAAAATGAATATTTAAAATTATAATGAAAAAAAAAATGAGATTTATTTTTTATTATTTAGAGTATACCGGTTTAATTTAAATTATATATGTCTCACTAATAATTTTTTTTGTAATTAATATTTCTATAAAAATAAAGTGATAAATAATTAAAATAAAAATTTAAAATTATACTTTATAAAAATTAAATTGATATTTATGATTTATTATTAATGCATACCAATTTAATGGTTTAAGTATTTAAAGGTTTTGTCATATAGGAGTTGAGCAATTTATGTTTTTAGGCAGTTAGTGGTTTATAAGTTTTATTTAAATAATGAAATAATAAAAGATTTATTTTTGATATTTTTTCAAATTTTCAAAGATTATACCATTTGAAAATATAATAATTTTAAAATTTATTAAAAATGTGAATACAATATATAGTAATAATAAATATCATAACTATATATAATATAAACTAAATATAAACAATTTTATTGATAGATATTATAACAATTATCAAAAAATAAATTAATAAACTATTATATATATGATAGATATAAATTAAAATATAATTACAAACCCTTAAATGATTCAAAATCAAAGTAAAATTTATTTCTAAATAATAATTTTTTTAGTTTTTGCATCAATTTATAAGCTTATATGTTTTTTTGATGAAAAATATATTATTTAAATTATATTTGTATCACTCATAATTTATTTTGTAATTAATATTTCTATAAATTATTTAAATTATATTTAAGGTTTACGAGTTTAAAGGTATAAGTATTTAAGGGATTCGGGGTTTAAAAGTTTAGATGTTTATGTATTTAGGCATTTAATGTTTTATAAGTTTTATTTAAACAATGATATAACAAAAAATTTATTTTTGTTATTTTTTCTCATTTTTGAAGGTTATAAACTTTGAAAATATAAGAAATTTTAATTTTTTTTATATGTGAATACTATATTTAATTATGATAATCTTAATAATTATATATCATGTATATTAAATATAAACAATTATATTGAAATATATTATATTAATAATCAAAAAATAAATTAATAAACTATTATTAATAAGATAGATATTATTTTAAATATATTTGCAAAATGTAAATTTATTCAAAATCAACATAAAATTTATTGCAAAATAATACTTTCTTTGATGTTTTGCTTCTTTTTATACGTTTATATTTTTTGTTCTTAAAAGTAAATTATTTAAATTATAATGAATACAAATAAAATTGAGATTTATTATTTATTATTCAGGATATACTAGTTTAATGGTTTAAGTATTTAGGCATTTTGGGGTTTAGTTATTTAAGTGTTTAGGCCTTTAGTGATTTATAGTTTTTATTTATAGAATGAAAAAATAAAAAATTTAATTTTTTGATTTTTTTTAATTTTTGAAGGTTATAACCTTTGAAAATTAATAAACTATTATTAATAACAATGATATAAATTAAAATATAATTTCAAAATCTAAAATGATTCAAAATAAAAATAAAATATATTACTAAATTATAAATTTTTGTTTTTAAAATTTTGCCTCTTTTTATAAGGATATATATTTTTTTGATGAAAAATAAATTATTTAAATTAGATCAGTCTCACTAATAATTTATTTTGTAATTAATAATTATATAAAAATAAACTTATAAATAATTGAAATAAAATTTAAAATTATATTTAATAAAAATTAAATTGAGATTTATGATTTTTTATTAATGTACACTTGTTTAATGGTTTAAGTATTTAGAGGTTTTGTCGTTTAGGAGTTTAGCAATTTATGTTTTTCGGCATTTAGTTTCACATAGGTTTTATTTAAACAATAAAATAATAAAAAAAAATTTGTAATTTTTTCTCATTTTCATAGGTTATAATATTTGAAAATATAATAATATTTAAAATTTTTGAAATATGAATACAATATTTAGTTATAATAAAATTAATAATTATATTTCATATAAATTCAATATAAACACTTTTATTGATAGTTAATATAATAATGATCATAATTTAAATTAATAAACTATTAATAAAAAGATTGATATTAATTAAAAAATATTTACAAAACTTAAATTGATTAAAAATTAAAGTAAAATATATGTTTGGATTATAATTTTTAATTTTTAAATTTTTACTTCTTTTATAATCATATATATTTTTTGATTAAAAATAAATTAATTAAAATATATATGTTGCACTCATAATTTAATTTGTAATAATTATTTCTATATAAATAAACTAATAAATAATTAAAATGAATATTTAAAATTATAATAAATAGAAATAAAAATTAGATATCTTAATTATTAAGTAGTATATAGCAGTTTAATGGTTTATTTATTTTTTCATTATGAGGTTTAGGAGTTTACTGATTTAACTGTGTATTCATTTAGTGGGTTATATGATTTATTAAAAAAATAATAATTCAAAATCAAAGTAAAAATATTACTAAATAATAATTTTTTGTTTTTAAATTTTTACTTGTTTTTATAAGCTTATATTTTTTTTGATTATAAATAAATTATTAAAATTATAGTTGTCTAGCTCATTATTTATTTTGTAATTAATTTTTATTTAAAAAATAAACTATAAAATAATTAAAATGAATATGTAAAATTATAATGAATACAAATTAAAATGAGATTTATGATTTATTATATGTGGTATACCAGTTTAATGGTTTAATTATTTAGGAGTTTTGTCGTTTAGGAGTTTATCAATTTATGTTTTTATGTATTTAGTGGTTTATAGGTTTTATTTATATAATTAAAAAAAAAATTTTTTAGATTTTTTCTGATTTTCATAAGTTATAACCTTTTAAAATAAAATAATTTTATAAATTTTTTGAAATGTGAATACTATGTATAATTATATTAATCTTACTAATTATATATCATATAAATTCAATATAAACAATTTTAATGATAGATATTATAATAATGATCAAAAATTAAATTATTATATTATTATTAATAATATAAATATTAATTAAAATATATTTACATAACACAAAATTATTCAAAATCAAATCAAAATATATTACTATATAATAATATTTAATTTAAAATTTTTCCGTCTTTTTATAAGCTTATATTTTTTTTTAATAAAAATAAATTATTTAAATAATATTTGTCTCACTCGAAATTTATTTTGTAATTAAATTTTCTAAAAAATTAAACTATAAATAATTAAAATGAATATTTAAAATTATAATAAATAGAAATAAAAATGAGATTTATTATTTTTTAAGTAGTATATATATGCTAAAATCATAATGTATTTAGGGGTTTTGGGGGTTATGAGCTTACTAATTTAAGTAAGTAATCATTTATTGCTCTATAGGTTTTATTTAAAAAATGAAATAACAAAAAATATATTTTTATTATTTTATCTCATTTTCAAAGGTTACCTTTGAAAATATAATAATTTTTAAATTTTTTTCAAAAGTGAATACAATATTTAGTTATAATAATCATTATATTTATATATCATATAAATTCAATATAACAAATTTTATTGATAAATATTCTAATAATGATCAAAAAATAAATTATAAATCTATTATGAATAAGATTGATATTACTTAAAATATAATATCTAAACCTAAAATGATTCATAATCAAAGCAAAATATATTACTAAATAATAATTATTTGTTTTTATATTTTTATTCATTTTATAAGCCTATCCATTTTTTGATTAAAAAAAAATTTTATAAATTATATTATTAGCTCATAAATTATTTTATAATTAATACATATATAAAAATAAAAAACTAAACAATTAAAATGAATTTTTTAAATTATAATGAAAAAAAATAAAAATGAAAATTATAGTTATTATTTAGGGTATACCGATTTAAAGGATTATCTATATAAAGGTATCCGGATTTTGTAGTTTAATTATTTAAATGCTTAGGCAGTTAGTGGTGTATAGGTTTTATTTAAACAATAGAATAATAAAAAAAAATATTTTTTTTATTTTTTCACATTTTCAAAGGTTATAACCTTTGAAAATATAATAATATTAAAATTATTTTCAAAAGTGAATACAATATTTAGTTATAATAATCATTATATTTATTTATCATATAAATTCAATATAAACATTTTTATTGATACATATTTTAATAATGATGAAAAAATAACTTAATAATCTATTATTATTAGGATAGATATCAATTAAAATATAATTACAAAACCTAAAATGATTCAGAAGCTAACAAAATATATTAATATATAATAATTTTTTGTTTTGTAATTTTTTTTTAAAGTTTATCTATAATTTTTTGAAGAAAAATAATTTACATAAATTATATTTGTGTAACTCATAAATTATTTTGTAATTTATATTTATATAAAAATAAATAAATAAATAATTAAAATGAATATTTAAAATTATAATTAAAAATAATGAGATTTATTATTTATTATTTAGGGTATACCAGTCTAATTTAAATTAGATCTGTCTTACTAATAATTTATTTTGTAATTAATATTTCTATAAAAATAAACTGAAAATTAATTAAAATAAAAATTTAAAATTATACTGAATAAAAATTAAAATGATATTTATGATTTATTATTAATGTATACTAGTTTAATGGTTTAAGTATTTAGAGGTTTTGTCTTTTATCATTAAGTATTTAATCAATAAAATAACAAAAAAAAATTTGTAATTTTTTCTCATTTTCATATGTTTTAACCTTTGAAAATATAATAATATTTTAAAATTTTTTGAAATGTGTATATAATATTTAGATATAATAATATTAATAATTATATTTGATAAAAATTCAATATAAATAATTTTATTGATAGATATTATAATAATGATCAAAAATTAAATTAATAAACTATTAATAATAAGATAGATATTAATTAAAAAATATTTACAAAACCCAAATTGATTCAAAATTAAAGTAAAATTTATTACTCGATAATAATTTTTAATTTTTAAATTTTTAAATTTTTACTTCTTTTATAAACGTATATTTTTTTTGATTAAAAATACATTATTTTAATTATATTTGTCACACTCATAATTTAATTTATAATAAATATTTCTATAAAAATAAACTAATAAATAATTAAAATGAATATATAAACTATAATAAATAGAAATTAAAATTAGATTTATTAATTATTATGTATTATATAGCAGTTTAATGGTTTATGTATTTATGTATTATGGGGTTTAGGTGTTTACTGATTTAAATGTGTATGCATTTAGTGGTTTATAAGTTTTATTTAAAAAATAAAATAACAAAACATTTATTTTTATTATTTTTTGATATTTTCAAATGTTATAACCTTTGAAAATATAATAATTTTTAATTTTTTTTCAAAAGTAAATTCAATATTTAGTTATAATAATCAATATATTTATATATCATATTTCAACATAAACAATTTTAGTGATAAATATTCAAATAATTTTCAAAAAATAAATTAATAATCTATTATTAATAAGATAGATATCAATTAAAATATAATTACAAAATATAAAATGATTCATAAGCAAAACAAAATATATTACTATATAATAATTTTTTGTTTTGAAATTTTTTATTATTTCAAAAAGTTTATCTATATTTTTTTGACTAAAAATAATTTACATAAATTATATTTGTCTAACTCATAATTTATTTTTTAATTAATATTTATATAAAAATAAAAATGAATAATTAAAATGAATATTAAAAATTATAATGAAAAATAAATGAGATTTATTATTTATTATTTTGGGTATACCGGTTTAATGTAAGTTATATCTATCTCACTAATAATTTATTTTGTAATTAATATTTCTATAAAAATAAATCGATAAATAATTAAAATAAAAATTTAAAATTATTTTGAATAAAAATTAAAATGAGATTTATGATTTATTATTAATCTATACCAGTTTAAAAGTTTAAGTATTTTGAGGTTTTGTCATTTAGAAGTTTAGTGATTTATGTTTTTAGGCCTTTAGTTATTTATAGGTTTTATTTAAATAATAAAATAACAAAAAAAATGTAATTTATTGTCATTTTCAAATGATATAACCTTTGAAAATTTAATAATATTTAAAATTTTTTGAAATTTGAATACAGTATTTAGTTATAATAATTTTAATAATTCTATATCATATAAAATAAATATAAAAAGTTTTATTGATAGATATTATAATAATAATCAAAAATTAAATTAATAAACTATTTATAATAAGATAGATATTAATTAAAAAATATTCACAAAACTCAAATTAATTCAAAATTAAAGTAAAATATATTAGTTGATAATAATTTTTAATTTTTAAAAAAATTCGTTTGATACTTCTTTTAAAAGCGTATATATATTTTTTGAAGAAAAATAAAATATTTAAATTATCTATGTCGCACTCATAATTTATTTTATAATAAAAATTTCTATAAAAATAAACTAATAAATAATTAAAATGAATATTTAAAATTATAATAAATTGAAATAAAAATTCAATTTATTAATTATTAAGTAGTATATAGCAGTATAATGGTTTAGGTATTTAGGAATTATGGGGTTTAGGAGTTTACTAATTTAACTGTGTATGCATTTAGTGGTTTATAGGTTTTATTTAAAAAATAAAATAACATAAAATTTATATTTATTATTTTTTCATATTTCCAAAGGTTATAACCTTTGTAAATATAATAATTTTTAAATTTTTTTCAAAAGTGAATTTAATATTTAGGCATAATAATCATTATATTTAAATATCATATAAATTCAATATAAACAATTTTATTGATAAATATTCTAATATTGATGAAAAAATAAATTAATAACCAATTATTAATAAGATAGATATCAATTAATATCTCTATAAAAATAAACTAAATATAATTAAAATGAATATTTAAAATTATAATGAATACAAATAAAAATGAGATTTATTATTTATTATTTAGGTTATATAGGTTTAATGGTTTAAGTATTTAGGGGGTTTTGGGGTTTAGGAGTCTCGAGATTTAGATGTTTAGGCATTTAGTGGTTTCTAAGTTTTATTTAAATAATAAAATAATAAAAAATTATTTTTGTGATTTTTTATCATTTTAGAAGGTTATAACCTTTGAAAATATAATAATTTTTAAATTTTTTTCAAATGTAAATATAATATTTAGTTATAATAACTTACTAATTATTAAAAATTTTAATTGAATATAAGTAATTTTTTTGTTCAATATTATAAAAATGATCAAATAATAAATTAATAAACTATTATTAATAAGATTGATCGCAATTAAAATATAATTGCAAAACCTATATATAATGATTCAAAATCAAAGTAAAATATATTACTAAATAATAATTTTTTGTTTTTAAAATTGTACTTCTTTATATAAGCTTATTTTTTATGATTAAAAATAAATTATTAAAATTATATTTTCTCACTCATTATTTATTTTGTGATTGATATTTCTATAAAAAATAAAATATAAATAATTAAAATGAATATTTAAAAATATAATGAATACAAATTAAAATTAGATTTATGATTTCTTATATATGGTATATCGATTTAATGGTTTGATTATTTAGGATTTTTGTCGTTTAGGAGTTTAGCAATTTATCTTTTTAGGCATTTACTGGTTTATTGGTTTTATTTATATAATAAAAACGTAAAATTCTTTTTTTGACTTTTTCTGATTTTCAAAGGTTATAATCTTTGAAAATAAAATAATTTTTAAAATTGTTTGAAATGTGAATATAATGTATAATTATATTAATCTTACTAATTATATATGTTATAAATTCAATATAAATAATCTTAATGATAGATATTTCAATAATGATGAAAAATTAACTTAATAAACTATTATTAATAATATTAATATTAATTAAAATATATTTACATAACACAAATGATTCAAAATCAAATAAAAATGTATTACTAAATAATAATATTTAATTTTTAAAATTTTCCTTCTTTTTATAAGCTTATATTTTTTTAATTAAAATAAATTATTTAAATAATATTTGTTTCACCCAAAATTTATTTTGTAATTAATTTTTCTAAAAAGTTAACAATAAATAATTAAAATTAATATTTAAAATTATAATAAATATAAATAAAAATGAGATTTATTATATATTAAGTAGTATATAGCTGTAAAAAGGTTTATGTATTTAGGGGTTTCGAGATTTATGAGCTTACTGATTTAAGTAAGTAAGCATTTAATGATCTATATGTTTTATTTAAAAAATGAAATAACAAAAAATTTATTTTTATTATTTTTTATCGTTTTTTAAGGTTATAACATTTGAAAATATAATAATTTTTAAATTTTTTTCAAAAGTGAATATAATTTTTAGTTATTATAATCATTATATTTATATATCATATAAATTCAATATAAACAATGTTATTAATAAATATTTTAATAATGATCAAAAAATAAATTAATAATCTATTATTAATAAGATAGATATCAATTAAAATATAATTACTAAACCTAAAATGATTCAGAAGAAAAGCAAAATATATTACTATATAATAATTTTTTATTTTGAAATTTTTTTTCCAAAAAGTTTATCAATAATCTTTTGATGAAAAATAATTTATATAAATTATATTTTTCTAACTCAATTTATTTTGTAATTAATATTTATATATAAATTATCAAATAAATAATTAAAATGAATATTTAAAATAATAATGAAAAAAATGAGATTTATTATTTATTATTTAGGGATATTGGTTTAATTTAAATTAGATCTGTCTCATTAATAATTTATTTTGTAATTAATATTTTAATAAAATAAATTGATAAATAATTAAATAAAAATTTAAAATTATACTGAATAAAAATTAAAATGAGATTTATGATTTATTATTAATGTATACTAGTTTAATGATTTAAGTATTTATATGTTTTGCCGTTAGGAGTTTAGCGATTTATGTTTTTATTCTTTTAGTGGTTTATAGGTTTTATTTAAAAAAATAAAATAACAAAAAAAAATTCTATAATTTTTTTTCATTTTCTTAGTTTATAACATTAGTAAAATATAATAATATTTAAAATTTTTTGAAACTTTAATACAATATTTTTTTTATAATAATAATAATATTAATATTTATATATCATATAAATTCAATATAAATAAATTTATTGATAGATATTATAATAATGATCAAAAATTAAATTTATAAACTATTAATATTAAGATAGATATTAATTAAAAAATATTTACAAAACCCAAATTTATTCATAATTAAAGTAACTAATATTACTTCATAATAATTTTTAATTTTTAAATTTATACTTCTTTTATAAGCATATATTTTTATTAGATAAATAATATATTATTTAAATTATATTTGTCTCACTCATAATTTATTTTGTAATAAATATTTTTAAATCAATACAATAATAAATAATAAAATTGAATATTTAAAAATATAATAAATAGCAATAAAAAATAGATTTATTAATTATTAAATAGTATTTAGCGGTTTAATGGTTTATGTATTTAGGCATTACAGGGTTTAGGAGTTTACTGATTTAACTTTATATGCATTTAGTAGGGCTGCTTACGAGACTCGGAGATTCACGACCCGACCCGAAGTCTTGTCCTGAAACAATCAGGACCTATAAAAATCCGTTGACTTTAACTTTTCCCGTCCCTTTCTGGCACGCATTTTTTCTTTTGGGACGGTTCCAAATCTTAAGCAATATCCATCCCGAGAACCGTCTCATCCTAAAAAACTCATACTAGAACTAGGAATATATATATATATATATAAAACATGAAGATTCACCCAATTCCGCTACTGCGCATCCAATTCCGACGCACCTTTTGTGTTTTCGATGAGTTCCAGTCTACCTCATGCAATTCCAGCTGTGTTCAGTTCGGTCCAATCCTTGTCTGTCGCACTTCTGGTTGCCTCCAACGTGTCTCAGATGCCACCAGCCTTTTGGTTTGTTTTTCTGACGAGAATTGAGTGATTAATTATTATTATTATGTATCTCAGTCAGTTTTGTTGAGTATTGGTTGTGGTGTTGTGGTTGGGCAGAATGAGTAGGCTGGATATGTTACAGTCAATTTTTTAGAGCTTGCTTATTTGAAAAATTTATATGTATTTATGCTTATCATATCATATTAATTAATGGCAGTGCAGATGGCACAATCCAACGGTAGACAAAAAATACGATAAATTGAAGATGATCACATCTCAAATGATCTAAGTACTGGTAAATCCAATCATCATCCTTTCACGAACCCTCATATTGTTACGACAGGTTCTTCAATTCCAATTGTAAAAGAAAGTCATGGTACATCTCAACCTCAAGCTCATAAAAAGTATAAGTATGCTGTTTGGGAAACTTATGAGATATTAGTTGATTCAGAGGGAAATGAAACTGGTAGGGCAGCTTGTATATGGTGTAGGAAAGAATACTTGGCAAAAAGTGATCAAGGTACTTCGGGTTTTTAGAAATACTTGAAAGAGATTTGTAGGAAATTTCCATACAAAAAAGAATTAATAGAAGCTCACAAAGGTAAAGACTAGTCACAATCTTTGTTGAGTTTCACTAAAGGTACTAGTTCAGAGAATAACAAATTAACTTGTTGGAAATTTGATCAACAACTAGGTAGGGAGGCTTTGGTAAAAATTATCATAAAAGATGAAATGCCTTTTTGTTTTGTTGAGAGGCATTAGTTTAAGGAGTTTTGTGAAGTTAGTGGGCCTCAATTTAAAAATCCATCTAGGCACTCTATACTAAGGGATTGTTTTTCTTTGTTTGTCAAGGAAAATAAGAAATTATTTGATAGCATATCATCTCATTGTTGTAGAGTTTCATTGACTACCGACACTTGGACTAGCATTCAAAATTTGTCTTATATATGTTTGACTGTTCATTCCATTTATTCTCAATGGAATATTCATAAAAGGCTTTTGAACTTTTGTGTAATTAAAAGTCATTCTGGAGTTAATATTAGAAATGCTATTGAGTTTTGGATTAATGAATGGGGTTTTAGAAAGTTGATGTGCATTACTATTGACAATGCATGAAATAATGATGTTGCAGTTGAACAATTGAAAAAAAGGCTTGTGAAGAAAAGTGTTGTACCTTTGAAAGGCGAGTATTTTCATATGAGATGTTGTGCTCATATCCTAAACTTAATTGTCAGAGATGGCATTGCAATAGTTGAGTGTGCTATTCAAAAAATTAGAGGTGTGGTGAAATATGTGAGGAGCAGTCCTATAAGATTATATATTTTTAAGTTATGTGTTGAATAAGAAAACTTGACATATGGATCTTCATTGTAATTAGATTGTCCTACAAGATGGAATTCAACTTATTTGATGCTACAAACTGATATAAAATATCAAAAAGAATTTGATAAGTTCGAGGACAAAGACAAGGTATTGGAAGCATTTTGGTTCAAAAAATTAAAAAAATTATTATTAAGTAATATATTTTACTTTGATTTTGAATAAATTTAGATTTTGCAAATATATTTTAAATAATATCTATCTTATTAATAATAGTTTATTAAATTATTTTTGATCATTATTATAATATATAGCAATGTAATTATTTATATTGAATTTAAATGACTTATAATTATTAAGATTGTTATAACTAAATATTATATTTACATTTGAAAAAAATTTAAAAATTATATTATTTTCAAAGGTTATAACCGTCAAAAATTAAAAAAATAATAAAAATAAATTTTTTGTTATATCATTATTTTAATAAAACTTATAAGCCACTAAATGCCTACACACTTAAACCTCTAAACTCCTATACACAAAAGTACCTAAATACTTAAACCTTTAAACTTGTAAGCCTTAAATATATTTTAAATAATTTATTAAAATATTAATTACAAAATAAATTATGAGTGATACAAATATAATTTAAATAATTTATTTTTCATCAAAAAAATATACAAGCTTATAAAAGGAAGCAAAAACTAAAAAAAATTATTATTTAGTAATAAATTTTACTTGGATTTTGATTATTTTTAGGTTTTGCAATTATATTTTTATTTATATCTATCATATTAATAATAGCATATTAATTTTCTTTTTCATAATTGATATCATATCTATCAATAAAATTGTTTATATTTAGTTTATATTATATATAATTATAATCATTATTATTATTAAATATTGTATTCACATTTTTAAAAAGTTTTAATATTATTATATTTCCAAAGGTTATAACCTTTGGAAATGTGAAAAAATATCAAAAAAAATTTTTTGTTATTGCATTGTTTAAATAAAACCTATAAACCACTAAATGCCTAAAAACATAAATCTATAAAGTCATAAATGAAAAAACCCATAAATACTTAAAATATTAAACTAGTACACATTAATAATAATTCATAAATCTCATTTTAATTGTTATTCTGTATAATTTTAAATTTTTATTTTAATTATTTATCAGTTTATTTTTATAGAAATATTAATTACAAAATAAATTATTAGTGAGATAGATCAAATTTAATTTAGACTAGTATACCCAAAATAATAAATAATAAATCTCAATATTATTTTTTTCATTATAATTTTAAATATTCATTTTAATTATTTATTTCCTAATTTTTATATAAATATTAATTAAAAAATAAATAATGAATTAGATTATATAATTTATATAAATTAATTTTCATCAAAAAAATATGAATAAACTTTTAAAAAAAATTTTCAAAACAACAAATTATTATATAGTAATATATTTTGATTTCTTATGAATCATTTTAGGTTGTTTTATTATATTTTAATTTATATCTATCTTATTAATAATATATTATTAATTAATTTTTTGATCATTTTTAGAATATTTATCAATAATATTGTTTATATAAAATTTATATGATATATAAATATTGTGATTATTATAACTAAATATTCTAAGGCCCGTAATGTCTAAATACATAAACTATTAAACAGCTATATACTACTTAATAATTAAGAAATCTAATTTTTATTTCAATTTATTATTATTTTAAATATTCATTTTATTTATTTATAAGTTTATTTTATAGAAATATTTATTACAAAATAAATTATGAGTGCGACAAATATAATTTAAATAATTTATTTTTAATCAAAAAAAATATATATGCTTATAAAAGAAGTAAAATTTTTAAAATTAAAAATTATTATCAAGTAATATTTTTTACTTTAATTTTAAATCAATTTGGGTTTTGTAAATATTTTTAAATTAATTTCTATCTTATTATTAATCGTTTATTAATTTAATTTTTGATCATTATTATAATATTTATCAATAAAATTGGTTATATTGAATTTATATGATATATAATTATTAAAATTATTATAACTAAATATTTTATTCACATTTCAAAAAAGTTTAAATATTATTATATTTTCAAAGGTTAACCTTTGAAAATTTTAACAAATTATAGAACATTTTTTTGTTATTTTATTTTTTTATATAAAACCTATAAACCACTAAAAGCCTAAAAACATAAATTGCTAAACTCCTAACGACAAAACCTCTAAATACTTAAACTATTAAACTCGCATACATTAATAAAAAATCTAAAATCTCATTCTAATTTTTATTCAGTATAATTTTAAATTTTTATTTTAATTATTTATCAGTTTATTTTTATAGAAATATTAATTATAAAACAAATTATTACTGAGTCGGATTTAATTTAAATTAAACCAGTATCACTGAATAATAAATAATAAATAATAAATAATAAATCTCTTATTTTTTTATTATAATTTTAAATATTAATTTTAATTATTTATTTCTTTTTTATATATATAAATATTAATTACAAAATAAATTATGAGTTAAACAAATATAATTTATATAAATTATTTTTATTCAAAAAAATATAGAAAAACTTATTAAAAGAGAAAAAAATTCAAAAACAAAAAATTATTATATAGTAATATATTTTTCTTTGCTTCTGAATCATTTTAAGTTTTGTAATTATATTTTAATTAATATCTATCTTATTATTAATGGATTATTAATTTATTTTTTTAATTATTATTAGAATATTTATCAATAAAATTGTTTATATTGAATTTATATAATATATAAATATAATGATTAGTATAACTAAATATTGTATTCACATTTGAAAAAAATTTAAAAATTATTATATTTTCAAAGGTTATAACCTTTGAAATATCAAAAAATAATAAAAAGAAATTTTTTGTTATTTTATTTTTTAAATAAAACCTATAAACCACTCAATGCTATGGGTGCTCATGAGACGGGACGAGATGGGGATTACAAATCTCCAGTCCCTTCCCACAGTTCGGAGATTTTTTTTGAAGATCCAGACCCATCCATAGGTTGAAAATATCATGACGGGATGGGACGGAGATCGGGGATTTTGGGTAGGATAAAACGGTTTGGGGACGAAACGGAGTTCGGTCATTTTTTTCAATTTATTTTATTCAAACCGGCCAAGTTAGTTCATGTCGAAACCTTTTGTTGTAGCATTTATCATTCCTTAGTTATGTATCTTTCAAACTCAAATTGGACCAATTTTGTTTTGTCAAATAGGCTGAATACCGTAAACGATTTCCATTACCTTGTCAAAAGATTTGATGTGCAGATAAGGATAGAAATGTTAAATAAAAAGAGACTGATTTGTGTGCTTAATTTGGTTCTTTGTTTTTTCACAAGTTGGTTTTGTTCAGCCGAGTGAAAGTTAACCATAATAGCAATACTACATTTTTTAAACAATTACTTAAAATAATAAGGAATAGCTAAAGATGACCACAAACATTGGTAGCAGCAATTACTACTTAAGTAATTACTAAACTTAGGCAGCTTAATATAAAAAAAAATACAACTAATAACAACCATGATAATAATCATTTCCAAGGTCCGTCCCTGAACAGCAATGAAAATCCAAACCCAATTAAGTATCTCTTTTACAACTCCTCCCTTTTCTTCCTCCACTGTAGAAGGACATCCAAAGATTAAAATGTGTTAATCATGTAGACATAAATTTCTAAGATTAAAGATTAATAAAAAAACAAAATATTACCTTATAAAATTTAATACACCCATTCCAAATTTAGTTGGACAACTATAGTTGGAAGAATATTTAGATCTTGTGACCCCTCTAAAAATTGTAATTGAACCATATTTTTATTAAATTGAATGAATAAAATAAGTAAAAAGTGAAATTAAAATTTACAAGATTTGTATACTAACCTGATTCATTATCATCAAGGTGTTGAACTAATTCTTCAATTTCAATAGGTTTGTTTGAGCTTCTCAATCAATCTTGTAGACATATGAGAACTTCTATTGTTATAGGTGTTAAAAACTCTTAAATTTATCTAAAGTTTTTTTCCCATTGCTAAATGTAGATTCATAGGCCACAATAGATGCTTGGATAGAAAATACATCCCTTGCTCCATTTGCCAAAGAAGGATACCTAACCTCATTTACCTTCCACCAGTTAAGATGATCAAAATCAATTCTATTTTTTTCAAGTTTGTCCTCCAAGTACCTATCCAACTCTTCCAAAGCTGCAACTTCTTGTTCTTTCTCGAATTCAATAAAAAAAATCATCAACATAAGTAGCACTACAGTCAAAGAAATCATCATTTTTCTTCAACACAATAGATGAGAAATCATCTCCTTTTGATTCATCTTCATTTAAATCTTTATTATTATCCATCATCTCATTTAAAGCATTTATAACCTTTTTTACCAAATTTTTAGCTAATTCCTCTCCATAATGCTAAGTGTACTTAACCTTGAGATATTAGAGCTTATATGATGGATCCAACACTACTGCTACAAAAAGCATAATATTTGTTGACTGAAGAGAACCCCAATAGTTGTTGAATTTATGCCTCATTTTGATACCCATTTCAGACACAATTGTATCTTTACTATTTTCACAAAGCTCAAATTTTTTTCAAAATTCGAATAATCTGAGGAAAATAAACACTAGAGGTAGAATATTATGAGCCAGAAAATTGACAAGTTACCTTATAAAAAATTTTCAAGAAATGAGCCAAATTTTTGGTGTTTGTTCAGTCTCTCTCAATTGGAACGTTTGAACCAAACTCCTTCAAAAACCTTTTTTCTTTGTCCTCCAACTTATCAAATTCTTTGTGATATTTTATATCAGTTTGTAGCATCAAATAAGTTGAATTCGATCTTCTAGGACAATCTAATGGCAATGAAGATCCATATGTCAAGTTTGCTTCTTCAACACATAACTTAAACATATCTAATCTTTTACGACTTCTCCTCACATATTTCACCACACCTCTAATTTTTTGAATAGCACCCTCAACTATTGAAATGCCATCTCTGACAATTATGTTTAGGATATGAGCACAACATCTCATATGAAAATGCTCACCTCTCAATGGTACAACACTTTTCTTCACAAGCTTTTTTTTCAATTGTTCAACTGCAACATCATTATTTGATGCATTGTCAACAGTAATGCACATCAATATTCTCAAACACCATTCATTCATGCAAAACTCAAAAGCATTTCTAATATTAACTCCAGAATGACTTTTAATTACACAAAAGTTCAAAAGCCTTTTATGCATATTCCATTGAAAATCAATCAAATGAACAGTCAAACATATATAATACAAATTTTGAATGCTAGTCCAAGTGTCGGTAGTCAATGAAACTCTACAACAATGAGATGATATGCTATCAAATAATTTCTTCTTTTCCTTCACAAAAAAAAAACAATCCCTCAATATAGTGTGCCTAGATGCAATTTTAAATTGAGGCACACTAACTTCACAAAACTCCTTAAACTCATCCCTCTCAACAAAACAAAAAGACAATTCATCTTTTATTATCTTTTTCACCAAAGCCTCCCGAAATAGTTGTTGATCAAATTGCCAACAAGTTAATTTGTTATCCTCTGAACTAGTACCTTTAGTGAAACTCAACAAAGATTGTGACTTGTCTTTACCTATGTGAGCTTTTATTAATTCTTTTTTGTGTGGAAATATCCTACAAGTCTCTCTCAAGTATTTTTATAAACCCGAAGTACCTTGATCACATTTTGCCAAATATTCTTTCCTACACCATATACAAGATGCCCTACCAGTTTCATTTCTCTCTGAATCAACTAATATCTCATAAGTTTCCCAAACAGCATACTTATACTTTTTATGAGCTTGAGGTTCAGATGAACCTTGACTTTTTTTACAACTGGAATTGAAGAACTTGCCGTAACAATAAGAGGGTTCATGAAAAGATGAGATTGGATTTACCAGTACTTTGAACATTTGAATTGTGATCATTTTCAATTTATTGTATTTTTATTTTACCGCTGGATTGTGCCATCGGCATTGCCATTAATTAATATGATATGTTAAGCATAAATACATATAATTTTTTCAAACAAGCAAGCTCTACAAAACTGACTATAACACATTTAGCCCACTCATTCGGCCCAACCACAACACCACAACCAATACTCAACAAAACTGACTAAGACACATAATAATAATAATTAATCACTCAATTATCGTCAGAAAAACAAACCAAAAGGCTGGTGGCATCTAAGACATGGTGGAGGCAACCAGAAGTGCGACGGACAAGGGTTGGACCGTACTGAACACAGCTGGAACGGCGTGAGGTGGTCTGGAACTCATCGGAACAACAATAGGTGCGTCGGAAATGGATGGGCAGTAGCGGAATTGGTGGCATCTTCATGTTATATATATATATATATATATATATATATATATATATATTCCTAGTTCTACTATCGGATTTTTAGGATGAGACAGTTCTCGGGATAGATATTGCTTAAGATCCGGAACCGTCCCAAAAGAAAAAATACGTGATAGAATGGGACGGGAAAAGTGAAAGTCAAGGGATTTTTCTCAGTCCCGATTCTTTCGGGACAAGTCTTCGGGTTGGGTCGCAAATCTCCGAGTCCCGTGAGTAGCCCTACTAAATGCATATAAAGTTAAATCAGTAAACTCTTAAATCTTGTAATGCCTAAATACATAAACCATTAAACCGCTAAATACTACTTAATAATTAATAAATCTATTTTTTATTGCTATTTATTATATTTTTAAATATTCATTTTAATTATTTATTAGTGTATTTATTTAGAAATATTTATGACAAAATAAATTCAGAGTGGGACAAATATAATTTAAATAATATATTATTTCTCTAATAAAAATATATGCTTATAAAAGAAGTATAAATTTAAAAATTAAAAATTATTATCAAATAATATAAGTTACTTTAATTTTGAATCAATTTGGGTTTTGTAAATATTTTTTAATTAATATCTATCTTTATATTAATAGTTTATAAATTTAATTTTTGAACATTATTATATATCTATCAATAAAATTATTTATATTAAATTTATATGATATATAATTATTAATATTTTTATAACAAAATATTGTATTAAAATTTCGAAAAATTTAAAATATTGTTATATTTTCAAATGTATAACTTATGAAAATTATAAAAAATTATGATTTTTTTTTGTTATTTTATTTTTTTAAATAAAACCTAAAAACCACTAAAAGCCTAAAATCATAAATCACTAAACTCCTAACGACAAAACCTCTAAATACTTAAATCATCAAACTGGTATACATTAATAATAAATCATAAATCTCATTTTAATTTTTATTCAGTATAAATTCAAATTTTTATTTTAATTATTTATCATTTTATTTTATAGAAATATCAATTACAAAATAAATTATTAGTGAGACAGATCTAATTTAAATTAAACTGGTATCCCTAAATAAGAAATAATAAATGTCATTTTTTTATAATATTAAATATTCATTTTAATTATTTATTTGTCTATTTATATATAAATATTAATTATAAAATAAATTGAGCTAGATGAAAATAATTTATATAGATTATTTTTCATCAAAGAATTATATATAAACTTTTTAAAAGAAAAAAAATTCTCAAAACAAAAAATTATTATATAGTAATATATTTTGCTTTGCTTCTGAATCATTTTAGGTTTTGTAATTATATTTTAATAGAAATCTATCTTATTAATAATAGATTATTAATTTATTTTTTATCATTATTAGAATATTTCTCACTAAAATTGTTTATATAGAAATATGATATATAAAAATATTGTTTTTTAACTAAATATTGAATTCACTTTTGAAAAAAATTTAAAAATTATTATATTTTCAGAGGGTATAACCTTTGAAAATATCAAATAATAATAAAAATAAATGTTTTGTTATTTTATTTTTTAAATAAAACCTATAAACCACTAAATGCCTAAACAATTAAATCAGTAAACACCTAAACCCCGTAATACCTAAATACATAGAACATTATACTTCTATTTAATACATAATAATTAATAAATCTAATTTTAATTTCTATTTATTATAGTTTATATATTCATTTTAATTATTTATTAGTTTATTTTTATAGAAATATTTAGTATAAAATAAATTATAAGTGCGACAAATATAATTAAAATAATTTATTTTTAATTAAAAAAATATATACGCTTATAAAAGAAGTAAAAATTTAAAAATTAAAAATTATTATCGAGTAATATATTTTGCTTTAATTTTGAATCAATTTGGGTTTTCTAAATATTTTTTAATTAATATCTATTTTATTATTAATAGTTTATTAATTTAATTTTTGATCATTATTATAATATCTATCAATAAAATTATTTATATTGAATTTATATCATATATAATTATTAATATTATTATAACTAAATATTATATTTACATTTCAAAAAATTTTAAATATTATTATATTTTCAAAGGATAAAACCTATGAAAATGAGAAAAAATTACAAATTTTTTTTATTATTTTATTCAGTATAATTTTAAATTTTTAAATTAATTAATTTTGAGTTTATTTTTATAGAAATATTAATTACAAATAAATTAATAGTAAGACAAATCAAATTTAAATTAGACCGGTATACCCTAAATAATAAATAATAAATCTCATTTTTTTAATTATAATTTTAAATATTTATTTTAATTATTTATTTGTTTATTTTTATATAAATATTAATTACAAAATAATTTATGAGTTACAGAAATATAATTTATGTAAATTATTTGTCATCAAAAAGTTATAGATAAACTTTTTAAAAGAAAAAAAAATTTCGAAACAAAAAATTATTATATAGTAATATATTTTGATTTGCTTCTGAATCATTTTAGGTTTTGTAATTATATTTTAATTGATATCTATCTTATTAATAATAAATTATTAAGTTATTTTTTTATCATTATTAGAATATTTATCAATAAAAATATTTATATTGAATTTATATGATATATAAATATAATGATTATTATAACTAAATATTGTATTCACTTTTGAAAAAAAAATTTAAAATTATCATATTTTCAAAGGTTATAACCTTTGAAAATGTGAAAAAATAAAAAAAAAAAATTTTCTTTGTTATCCTAATGTTTAAATAAAACCTATACACCACTAAATGCCTAAGCATTTAAATCACTAAACTACAAAATCCCGATACCTCTATATAGATAATCCTTTAAATCGGTATTACCTAAATAAAAAATTAATAAATATCATTTTTATTTGTTTTCATTATAATTTAAAAAAATCATTTTGATTTTTAGTTTTTTTATTTGTATATATGTATTAATTATAAAATAAATTATGAGTTAAAAAAATAATTTATAAAAATTATTTTTAATCAAAAAATTGATAAGCTTAAAAAAAATAAAAATTTAAAAACAAATGATTATTATTTAGTAATATATTTAGCTTTGATTTTGAATCATTTTAGGTTTTAATATTATATTTTAAGTAATATCAATCTTATTCATAATAGATTTTTAATTTATTTTTTGATAATAATTATAATATCTATCAATAAAATTGTTTATATTGAATTTATATGATATATAATTATTATGATTATTATAAATAAATATTGTATTCACTTTTGAAAAAAATTTAAAAATTATTATACTTTCAAAGGTTATAATTTTAAAAAATGAGAAAAAATAATAAAAAAAAATTTTTAGTTATTTTATTATTTAAATAAAACCTATATACCATTAAATGCTTACTTACTTAAATTAGTAAGCTCATAAACCCCGAAACCCCTAAATACATAAACATTTTAACATCTATATACTAATTAATAAATAAAAAATCTCATTTGTATTTCAATTTATTATAATTTAAATATTCATTTTAATTATTTATAGTTTAATTTTTTAGAAAAATTAATTACAAAATAAATTTTGAGTGAGACAAATATTATCTAAATAATTTATTTTTAATCAAAAAAAATATAAGCATATAAAAAGAAGAAAAAAATTAAAAATTAAATATCATTATTTAGTAATATATTTTGATTTGATTTTGAATCATTTTGTGTTATGTAAATATATTTTAATTAATATTTATATTATTAATAATAGTTTATTAATTTAATTTTTGATCATTATTATAATATCTATCATTAAAATTGGTTATATTGAATTTATATGATATATAATTAGTAAGATTAATATAATTATACATAGTATTCACATTTCAAAAAATTTTAAAAATTATTTTATTTTTAAAGGTAACCTTTGAAAATCAGAAAAAATCTAAAATTTTTTTTTTATTTTTATTATATATATAAAACCTATAAACCACTAAATACCTTAAAACATAAATTGATAAACTATTAAATGACAAAACTACTAAATAATCAAACAATTAAACTAGTATACCACATATAATAAATCATAAATCTCATTTAATTTGTATTCATTATAATTTTTAATATTCATTTTAATTATTTATTAGTTTATTTTTTATAGAAATATTAATTACAAAATAAATAATTAGCGAGACAACTATAATTTTAATAATTTATTTTTAATCAAAAAAAAATATAAGCATATAAAAAGATGTAAAAATTTTTAAACAAACAATTATTATTTAGTAATATATTTTACTTTGATTTTGAATCATTATATATAGGTTTTGCAATTATATTGTTATTGCTATCAATATTATTAAGAATAGTATATTAATTTATTATTTGATCAATTTTATAATATCTAACATTAAAATTACATATAATGAATTTAAATGTCTTATAATTATTAAGATTATTATAACTAAATATTATATTTACATTTGAAAAATTTTAAAAATTATCATATTTTCAAAGCTTATAACCTTCAAAAATGATAAAAAATCACAAAAATAATTTTTTTATTATTTTATTATTTAAATAAAACTTATAAACCACTAAATGCCTAAACATTTAAATCTCTAGACTCCTTAACACCAAAACCTCCTAAATACTTAAACCATTAAACTTATATAACCTAAATAATAAATCTCATTTTTATATGTATTCATTATTATTTTAAATATTCATTTTAATTATTTTTTAGTTTATTTTTATAGAAATATTAATTACAAAATAAAAAATGAGTGAGACATATATAATTTAAATAAATTATTTTGTATGAAAAAAAATATAAGCTTATAATAATTAACAAAATTTCAAAAATTTAAAATTTTATTTAGTAATATAATTTACTTTGATTTTGAATTATTTTGTGTTCTACAAATATATTTTAATTAATATTTATCTTATTAATAATAGTTTATTAATTTATTCTTTGATCATCAAAATAATATATATTAATAAAATTTTTTATATTGAATTTACATCAAATATAATTATTAAGATTATTATAACTAAGTATTGTATTCATATTTTACAACTATTAAAAAATAATTATATTTTCAAAGGTTATAACCTTTGAAAATCATGAAAATTCATAAAAATAAATTTTTTGTTATTTCATTAATTAAATAAAATCTATAAATCAATGAATAAGACCTTAATGTGTAAATATATAAATCAATAAACTCATTAACCCCAAAACCACAATAAACATAAATAATTAAATAGGTATACCCTAAATATTAAATAATAAATCTCATTTTTATTAGTATTCATTATAATTTTATATATACATTTTAATTATTTATTAGTTTATTTTTATAGAAATATAAATTAAAAAATAAATTAATAGTTAGACAAATATAATTTAAATAATTTATTTTCATCAAAAAATATATAAGCTTATAAATGGATACAAAAATTTAAAAATTTAAAATTAATATTTAGTAAAATATTTCACTTTGATTTTTAATAATTTTAGGTTTTGTAAATATATTTTAAACAATATTTATCTTATTAATAATTGTTTATTAATCTTTTGTATAATCACTATTATAATATATATCAATATAATTCTTTATATTTAATTTACATGATATATAATTTTTAAGATTATCATAACTAAAAATAGTATTCACATTTAAAAAAAATTTAAAAATTGTTATAGTTTCAAAGGTTATATCCTTCAAAAATGAGAACAAATAACAAAAAATTGTTTGAAAAAAAATTTATATAAATTATATTTGTCTAACTTATAATTTATTTTGTAATTAATATTTATATAAAAATAAACAAATAAATAATTAAAATGAATATTTAAAATTATAATGAAAAAAATAAAAATGAGATTTATATTTTTTTATTTAGGATATACATGTTAAAAAAAATTATCTATTTAGGGTTTTCGAGATTTCGAAGTTATTGATTTAAGTATTTAGACATTTAAAGGTTTATAGCTTTTATTCAAACAATGAAATAGCTATGCAATATTTTCCATTGCATAGCAATGACATAGGCAAATGCTTGATGATGCATGTCACACACATGCACAATCTTATATTTGCATAGTTTTAATATGGTGCATCATTTAGATTCTTCCAAAAGGTTTGGACAAATCCGAATGGAAAGGATGCAGTGGGCATAATGACTCAATGACAACTCTGATGTCCGGGAATGCTATGTGATTTTAGTTGTATTCGTACACTTGGAATTATTAGGCATTATGTTTTTTATGTATTTTATGCATAGAATCATTATGGTGCATAGGATTTGGTGGGCTAGCCTAATTTAGTCAGCTTTTTAGTCTCTTGTAATTTATGCGCCTAAATGATAAATAAAGTGTGTATTTTCCACAAAATAAAAACAATAAACTCAAAACTTTAAATCCTAAACCTTAAACCATAAACTATAACCCTAACCCATAAACCCTAAATCCTAAATATCTTGTTTTGCACTTTTATAATCAAATGACTAAGTGTTAAATTTAAATTGAAATTCACAACTTTTAGGAATGTCACAAATTTATCTTTTTGTATATGTAACACAAAGTCATGACTCAAGGGGTGAGTTATGGATTCTCTCTCTTTCTTGCTTTAGATTATTCTAGCTTTAGCAATGGTCATCATTGTATATTTTGTCTATAGAACACAAAATCATATTGATGAGAATATGCCATAACTTGTGTCTCTCTGTTGAACTTATTGTTATGGCACTAATAATGATCATGAATACATATTTAATCGCTATAATACTGGGTCATAGTATTGGATATGACCATATCTTGTGCATTTTATCTTTATATTGCAAAGTAATTGCACTAGGAATGATTGTAACTTTGTACATTCCTCAAGAGCAAAAGTCATGACCCTAGAATTAGTTAAAGCTCGAATACTACTCTTTATAACTTTCTATAGCTAAAATTCATGGGATTGGAAATATCACTATGGCTTTTTCCTTTGATTTGTGACCTCAAGTGTCAATATGAAAGACTAATATTTTGAGAAATGATTAAAACCTTTTAAACATTTGAATATGATTCATATACACCTTTTTGGGTATTGCGAGCTTGTATACCTAACTCATTTAATATAAAAAGAAAGAAATGATACTTTTAATATCCATGAGGATATAAAAAAAAGGCTTAGACATCCCAATAAAATAAATTTTTTGATTCTTGATTGAAAGAGAGCCCATACTTCTTGCCTTGCTCAAACCACCCTAGTGCTAGTTTGTACTAATAGTTTATTATTAATTTATTTTAATTAATATCTATCTTATTAATAATAGTTTATTAATTTATTTATTAATCATTATTATAATATATATTAATACATTTTTTTATATTGAAACTACAACAAATATAATTATTAAGATTATTATAACTAAGTATTGTATTTATATTTTAGAACTATTAAAAAATTATTATATTTTCAAAGGTCTTAACCTTTGAAAATCACAAAAATTCATAAAAATAATTTTTTTTGTTATTTCATTGAATAAATAAAACCTATAAACACAAAAATGTGTAGACATATAAATCAATAAACTTTTTAACCCCAAAACCACAAAAAAGTTAAACAATTAAATAGTATACCCTAAATAATAAATAATAAATCTCATTTTTATTTGTATTCATTATAATTTTAAATATACATTTTAATTATTTATTAGTTTAATTTTATAGAAATATAAATTAAAAAATAAATTATTAGTGAGACAAATATAATTTAAATAATTTATTTTTCATCAAAAAATTTATAGGCTTATAAATGGATACACAAATTTAAAAATTTAAATTAATATTTAGTATAATATTTCACTTTGATTTTGAGTCTTTTTAGGTTTTGCAAATATATTTTAAACAATATTTATCTTATTAATAATTGGTTATTACTTTTTTATGATCATTATAATAATATCAATAAAATAGTTTATATAGAAATTATATTATAAATAATTATTATGATTATTATAACTTCATATTGTATTCACTTGTCAAAAAAAAATTAAAAAATTATTATATTTTCTAAGGTTATAACCTTCAAAAATGAGAAAAAATAACAAAAATAAATTTTTTGTTATTTTATTTTTTATATAAAACCTATAAACCACTAAATGACTAAATACTAAAATGATTAACTCCTAAACCCCGAAGCGCATAAATACTTAAAATATTAAATAATATAGTCTAAATAATAAATCATAAATCTCAGTTTTATTAGTATTCATTATAATTTTAAATATTCATTTTAATTATTTAACAGTTTATTTTTATGGAAATATTAATTACAAAATAAATTATAAGTGCGACATATATAAATAAAATAATTTATTTTTCATCAAAAAAAATAATCATAAAAAGGGGTACAATTTTAAAAATAAAAAATTATTATTTAATAATATATCTTATTTTGATTTTGAATCATTTTAGATTTTACAATTATATTTTAATTTATATCATTCTTATAAATACAAGTTTATTAATTTATTTATTGATCATTATTATAATATCTATCAATAAAATTATTTATATTGAGTTTACATTATATATAATTATTAAAATTATTATAACTAAATATTATATTCACATTTTAAAAAAAAATAAAAATTATTATATTTTCAAATGTTACAACCTTTAAAAATTAAAAAAAAAAATCAAAAAATTAAATTTTTTGTTTTTTCATTCATTAAAAAAAACTATGAAACACTAAAGGTCTAAACAATTAAATCACTAAACTTTTAAACCACAAAACACATAAATACTTAAAACATTAAACCGGTATATCCTGAATAATAAATAATAAACCTCAATTTTATTGGTATTCATTATAATTTTAAATATTCATTTTAATTATTTAGTAGTTTATTATTATAGAATTAAAAATTACAAAATAAATTATGAGTAAGACAAATATAATTTAAATAATTTATTTTTAATAACAAAATTATAAAGTTATTAAAAAAGCAAAACATTAAATAAAATTAATATTTAGTAATATATTTTACTTTGATTTGAATAAATTTAGATTTGCAAATACTTTTTAAATAATAACTTTTTTTTAATAATAGTTGATTAATTTATTTTTTGATCATAATTATAATATCTAGCAATATAATCATTTATATTGAATTTAAATGAATTATAATTATGAAGATTATTATAAATAAATATTATATTTACATTTGAAAAAAAATTAAAAATTATTATATTTTCAAAGGAAATTTTTTGTTATATCTTTGTTTAAATAAAACTTATAAACCACTAAGTGCCTACACACTTAAACATCTAAACTCGTAAACACAAAATCTCCTAAATACTTAAACCTTTAAACTCGTAAACCTTAAATATAATTTAAAAAATTTATTAAAATATTAATTACAAAATAAATTATGAGTGATACAAATATAATTTAAATAATTTAATTTTCATCAAAAAAATATATAAGTTTATAAAAAGAAGCAAAAACTAAAAAACAAAAAATTTCATTTAGTAATAAATTTTACTTGGATTTTGAATAATTTTAGGTTTGTAATTATATTTTAAGTTATATCCATCATAATAATAATAATAAAATATTAATTTATTTTTTGATAATTGAAATCACATATATCGATAAAATTGTTTATATTTAGTTTATATTTTATATAATTATAATGATTATTATAACTAAATATTGTATTCACATTTTTAAAAAATTTTAAAATTATTATATTGTCGAAGGTTATAACCTTTGAAAATGTGAAAAAATATCAAAAATAATTTTTTTGTTATTTCATTGTTTAAACAAAACCAATAAACCACTAAATGCCTAAAAACATAAATCGCTAAAGTCCTAAACAACAAAACCATTAAATACTTAAAATATTAAAATGGTATACATTAAGAATAATTCATAAATCTCATTTTAATTTTTATTCAGTATAATTTTATATTTTTATTTTAATTATTGATAAGTTTATTTTTATTTAAATATTAATTACAAAATAAATTATTAGTGAGACAAATATAATTTAAATTAAATTGGTATACCCTAAATAATAAAGAATAAGTCTCATTTTTTTTCATTATAATTTTAAATATTCATTTTAATTATTTCTTTGTTTATTTATATATAAATATTAATTACAAAATAAATTATGAGTTAGACAAATATAATTTATATAAATAATTTTTCATTAAAAAAATATGATAAACTTATTAAAAGAATAAAAAATTCAAAAACAAAAAATTATTATATAGTAATATATTTTTCTTTGCTTCTGAATCATTGTAAGATTTATAATTATATTTTAATTAATATCTATCTTATTATTAATGGATTTTTAATTTATTTTTTGATAATTATTAGAATATTTATCAATAAAATTGTTTATATTAAATTTATATAATATATAAATATAATGATTAGTATAACTAAATATTATATTCACATTTGAAAAAAATTTAAAAATTATTATATTTTCAACGGTTATAACCGTTGAAAATATCAAAAAATAATAAAAATAAATTTTTTGTTATTTTATTTTATAAATAAAACCTATAAACCACTAAATTCTAGGGGTGCTCATGGGATGGGATGGGGATTACAAATCTACAGTCCCTTCCCACAGTTCGGAGATTTTTTTTTGTAAGATCCAGACCTGTCCCATGGTTGAAAATATTGAGACGGGAGGGGACGTAGATCGGGGATTTTGGGTAGGAAAAATGGTTCTTGGAAAGAACGGAGTTCAGACATTTTTTTTCAATTTATTTTATTCAAACCGGCCAAGTTAGTTCATGTCGAGACATTTTGTTGTACCATTTATCATTCCTTATTTATGTATCTTTCAAACTCAAATTGGGCTAATTTTATATTGTCAAATAGGCTGAATACCGCAAACGAGTTCCATTACCTTGTCGAAAGCTTTGATGTGCAGAAAATAATAGAAATGTTAAATAGAATGGAACCGAGTTGTGTGCTTAATTTGGTTCTTTGTTTTATCACAAGTTGGCTTTGTTCAACCACGTGAAATTTAACCATAATAGCAATACTATAATTTTTAAACAATTACTTAAAATATTAAGGAATAACTAAAGATGACCAAAAACATTGGTAGCAACAATTACTACTTAAGTAATTGCTAAAATTAGGCAGCTTAATATATTAAAAAAAAATACAACTAATAACAACCATGATAATAATCATTTCAAAGGTCCGTCCCGGAACATCAACGAAAATCCAAACCGAATTAATTATCTCTTCAACAACTCCTTTCTTTTCTTCCTCCACTGTAGAAGGACAACCAAAGATGAAAACATGTTAATCATGTAGACATAAATTTATAAGATGAAAGAGTGATAAAAAAACAAAATATTACCTTATAAAATTTAATACACCCATTCCAAATTTAGTTGGCCAACTATAGTTGGAAGAATATTTGGATCTTGTGAACCCTTTGAAAATTATAATTGAACCATATTTTCATTAAATTGAATTAATAAAATAAGTAAAAGTGAAATTAAAATTTACAAGATTTGTATAGTAACCCGATTCATTATCATCAAGGTCTTGAACTAATTCTTCAATTTCAATAGGTTTGTTTGAGCTTCTCAACCAATCTGGTAGACATATGAGAACTTCGGTTGTAATAGGTGTTAAAGAACTCCTAAATTTATTTAAAGTTCTTTCCCCAATGCTAAATGTAGATTCGTAGGCCATAATAGATGCTTGGATAGAAAATACATCCCTTGCTCCATTTGCCAAAGAAGGATACCTAACCTCATTTACCTTCCACCAGTTAAGATGATCAAAATCAATTTTATTTTTTTCAAGTTCATCCTCCAAGTACCTATCCAACTCTTCCAAAGCTGCAACTTCTTGTTCTTTCTCCAATTCAATAAAAAAAATCATCAACATAAGTATCACTACAAACAAAGAAATAATCATTTTTTTTCAACACATTAGAAGAGAAATCATCTTCTTTTGATTCATCTTCATTTAAATCTTTATAATTATTGATCATCTCATTTAAAGCATTTATAACCTTTTTTACCAAAATTTTAGCCAATTCCTATCCATAATGCTAAGTGTACTTAACCTTGAGATTTTTGAGCTTATGAGAAGGATCCAACGTTACTGCTACAAAAAGCATAATATTTGTTGACTGAAGAGAACCACAATAGTTGTTGAATTTATGCCTCATTTTCATACCCAATTCAGACACAATTGTATCTTTACTATTTTCACAAAGCTCAATTTTTTTTTCAAAATTCGAATAATCTGAGGAAAATAAACACTAGAGGTAGATTATTATGAGCCAAATAATTTTCAAGTTACCTCATAAAAAGTTTTCAAGAAACAAACCAAAATTTTGGCGTTTGTGCACTCTCTCTCAGTTGGAACGTTAAAACCAAACTCCTTCAAAAACATTTTGTCTTTGTACTCCAACTTAGCAAATTCTTTTTGATATTTTATATCAGTTTGTAGCATCAAATAAGTTGAATCTCATATCGTAGGACAATCTAATTGCAATGAAGATCCGTATGTCAAGTTTGCTTCTTCAACACATTACTTAAACATATCTAATCTTTTAGGACTGCTCCTCACATATTTCACCACACGTCTAATTTTTTGAATAGCACCCTCTACTACTGCAATGACATCTCTGACAATTAAGTTTATGATATGAGCACAACATCTCATATGAAAATGCTCACCTATCAAAGGTACAACATTATTCTTCACAAGCATTTTTTTCAATTGTTCAACTACAACATCATTATTTGATACATTGTCAATAGTAATGAACATCAACTTTCTCAAACCTCATTCATTCATGCAAAACTCGGTAGCATTTTCTAATATTAATTCCAGAATGACTTTTAATCACACAAAAGTTCAAAAGCCTTTTATGCATATTTCATTGAGAATCAATGAAATGAACTGTCAAACATATATAAGACAAATTTTGAATGCTAGTCCAAGTGTCGGTAGTCAATGAAACTCTACTACCATGAGATGATATGCTATCTAATAATTTCTTTTTTTCCTTCACAAACAAAGAAAAACAATCCCTCAGTTTAGAGTGCCAAGATGAAATTTTAAATTGAGGCACACTAACTTCACAAAACTCATTAAACTCATCCCTCTCAACAAAACAAAAAGGCAATTCATCTTTTATGATAATTTTCACCAAAGCCTACCTAACTAATTGTTGATCAAATTGCCAACAAGTTAATTTGTTATCCTCGAACTAGAACCTTTAGTGAAACTCAACAAAGATTGTGACTTGTCTTTACCTTTGTGAGCTTCTATTAATTATTTTTTGTGTGGAAATTTTCTACAAGTCTTTCTCAAGTATTTCCATAAACCCGATGTACCTTGATCACTTTTTACCAAGTATTATTTTTTGCACCATATAGAAGCTGCCCTACCAGTTTTATTTCCCTCTGAATCAACTAATATCTCATAAGTTTCCCAAACAGCAGACTTATACTTTTTATGAGCTTGAGGTTCAGATGTACCTTGACTTTCTTTTACAATTGGAATTGAAGAACCTACCATAACAATAGAAGGGTTCGTGAAAAAATGATGATTGGATTTACCAGTACTTTGATCATTTGAGATGTCTTCATCTTCAATTTATTGTATTTTTTGTTTACCGCTGGATTGTGCCATATGCATTGCCGTTAATTAATATGATATGTTAAGTATAAATACATATAAATATTTCAAACAATCAAGCTCAACAAAACTAATTGTAACACATTCAGCCCACTCATTCGGCCCAACCACAACACCACAACCAATACTCAACAAAACTGACTGAAATACATAATACTAATAATTAATCACTCAATTCTCGTCAAAAAAACAAACCAATGGGCTGGTGGCATCTGGGACACGGTGGAGGCATCCAGAAGTGTGATGGAGAAGGGCTGGACCTCATAATGCCTAAATACATAAACCATTAAACCGCTATATACTACTTAATAATTAATAAATCTAATTTTTATTTCTATTTATTATAATTTTAAATATTCATTTTAATTATTTATTAGTTTAATATAATAGAAATATTTATTACAAATTAAATTATGAGAGCGAAAAATATATTTTAATTTATTTATTTTTAATCAAAAAAAATATATATGCTTATAAAAGAAGTAAAAATTTAAAAATTAAAAAATTAAAAATTATAATCAAGTAATATATTTTACTTTAATTTTGAATCAATTTGGGTTTTGTAAATATTTTTTGATTAATATCAATCTTTTTATTAATAGTTTATTAATTTAAATTTTAATCATTATTATATTATCTACCAATAAATTTGATTATATTGAATTTATATGATATATAATTATTAATATTATTATAACTATAAATTGTATTCACATTTCAAAAAATTTTAAATATTATTATATTTTCAAAGGTTATAACCTATAAAAATGAGAAAAAATTACAAATTTTTTTTGTTATTTTATTGTTTAAATAAAACCTATAAACCACTAAATGCCTAAAAACAAAAATTGCTAAACTCCTAAAAGACAAAACCTCTAAATACATAAACCATTAAACAAGTGTACATTAATAAACAAGTGGACATTAATTTTTATTAAGTTTAATTTTAAATTTTTATTTTAATTAATTAGCAGTTTATTTTTATAGAAATATTAATTACAAAATAAATTATTAGTTAGACAGATCTAATTTAAATAATTTATTTTTCATCAAAAAAATATATATCCTTATATAAAGAGGCAGAATTATAAAAACACAAATTTATTATTTAGTAATATATTTTATTTTTATTTTGAATCATTTTAGATTTTGTAATTATATTTTAATTTATATCATTCTTATTAATAATAGTTTATTAATTTTTTATTGATCATTATTATAATATGTATTAATAAAATTATTTATATTGAGTTTACATTATATATAATTATTAAGATTATTATAACTAAATATAATATTCACATTTTAAAAAAATTAAAAATTATTATATTTTCAAAGGTTATAACCTTCAAATATTAAAAAAAATCAAAAAATTAAATTTTTTATTTTTTCATTCTTTAAATAAAAACTATAAATCACTAAAGGACTAAACACTTAAATCACTAAAGCCAAAACACCTAAATACTTAAACCATTAAACTAGTATATCCTTAATAATAAATAATAAATCTCTATTTTATTTGTATTCATTATAATTTTAAATATTCATTTTAATTATTTATTAGTTAATTTTTATAAAATTATCAATTAAAAATAAATTATAATGAAGACAAATATAATTTAAATAATTTACTTTTAATAACAAAAAATATAAACTTATAAAAAGAAGCAAAACATCAAAGAAAGTATTATTTAGTAATATATTTTACTTTGATTTTGAATAAATTTACATTTTGTAAATATATTTAAAATAATATCTATCTTATTAATAATAGTTTATTAATCTATTTTATGATCATTAATATAGTATATTTAAATATAATTGATTATATTGAATTTACATGATATATAAATATTAAGTTTATCATAACTAAATATAGTATTCACATATAAAAAAAATTTTAAAAATGTTATATTTTCAAAGTTTATAACCTTCAAAATTGAGAAAAAAATAACAAAAATAAATTTTTTGTTATATCATTGTTTGAATAAAACTTATAAACCATTAAATGCCTAAATAAATAAATATCTAAACTCCTAAACCCCAAAGCCCCTAAATACTTAAATCTTTAAACTCGTAAACCTTAAATATAATTTAAATAATTTATAGAAATATTAATTACAAAATAAATTATGAGTGATACAAATATAATTTAAATAATTTATTTTTAATCAAAAAAAATATAAACTATTAAAATGATGTAAAAACTAAATAAAAATTTATTATTTAGTAATAAATTTTACTTTGATTTTGAATCATTATAGGTTTTTTAATTATAAATTAATTTATATCTATCATATTAATATAAATTTATTAATTTATTTTTTGTTAATTGATATAATATCAATTAATAAAATTGTTTATATTTAGATGATATTATATATTGTTATAATAATTATATTTACTAAATATTGTATAAACAATTTTAAAAAATTTTAAAATTATTATATTTTCAGATGTTATAACCTTTGAAAATTTTAAAAAATATCAAAAATTAATTTTTTGTTATTTTATTATTTAAATAAAACCTATATAGCACTAAATGCATACAAACATAAATTGTTAAACTCCTAAACGACAAAACCTTTAAATACTTAAACCATTAAATTGGTATACATTAATAATAAATCATAAATCTCAATTTAATCTTTATTAAGTATAATTTTAAATTTTTATTTTAATTATTTATCTATTTATATTTATAGAAATATTAATTACGAAAAAAATTATTAGTGAGACATATAATTTAAATTAAACCGGTATACTCAAAATAATAAATAATAAATCTCATTTTTTTTCATTATAATTTTAAATATTCATTTTAATTATTAATTTGTTTATTTTATATAAATAATAATTACAAAATAAAGTATAAGTTATACAAATATAATTTATATAAATTATTTTTCAACAAAAAATATAGATAAACTAATTAAAAGAAGAAAAAAACTAAAAAAAAAATTATTATATAGTATTATATTATGCTTTGCTACTGAATCATTTTAGGTTTTGTAATTATATTTTAATTGATATCTATCTTATTAATAATAGATTATTAAATTATTTATTTATCATTATTAATATTTATCAATAAAAATGTTTATATATAATTTATATGATATATATATTTAATAATTATTATAACTAAATATTAAATTAACTTTTGAAAAAAAATTTAAAATTATTATATTTTATACGATTATAACCTTTTAACATGTGAAAAAATAAAAAAATATATATTTTTTTGCTATTTTATTGTTTAAATAAAACCTATAAACCACTAAATGCCTAAACACTTAAATCACTAAACTACAAAATTTTGATACCCTTATATACATAATCTTTTAAATCGGTATACCCTAAATAATAATTAATAAATATCATTTTTATTTGTTTTTATTATAATTTAAAAAATTTATTTTGATTCTTTAGTTTTTTATTTATATATATATTAATTATAAAATAAATTATGAGTTAAAAATATAATTTATAAAAAGTATTTTTCATCAAAAAATAGATAATATTATAAAAAGAATAAAAATTTTTTAAAAAATAATTATTATTAATTAATATATTTTGCTTTGCATTTGAATCATTTTAGGTTTTGATATTATATTTAAAGTAATATCAATGTTATTATAATAGATTTTTAATTTATTTTTGATAATTATTAGAATATCTATCATAAAAATTGTTTATATTGAATTTATATGATATATAATTATTATAATTATTATAAATAAATATTTATTCACTTTTTGAAAAAAATTAAAATTTATTATATTTTCAAAGGTTATAACCTTTGAAAATATCAAAAATTAATAAAAATAATTTTTTTATTTTATTTTTTAAATAAAAACTATAAACCACTAAATGCATACATAGTTAAATCAATAAATTCCTAAACCCCATAAATCCTAAATACATAAACCATTAAACTTCTATATACTACTTAATAATTAATAAATCTAATTTTTATTTCTTTTTATTATAATTTTAAATATTCATTTTAATTATTTATTAGTTTGTTTTTATAGAAATATTTATTAGAAAATAAATTATGAGTGCGAGAAATATAATTTAATTAATTTATTTTTAATAAAAAAAATATATGCTTATAAAAGAAATAAAAAATTAAAAATTAAAAATTATTATATTGTAATATATTTTACTTTAATTTTGAATCAATTTGGGTTTTGTAAATATTTTTTAATTAATATCTATCTTTTTATTAATAGTTTATTAATTTAATTTTTGATCATTATTATATTATCTATCAATAAAATTGTTTATATTAAATTTATATGATATATAATTATTAATATTATTATAACTAAATATTTTATTCACATTTCAAAAAATTATAAATATTATTATATTTTCAAAGGTCATAACCTAAGAAAATGATAACAAATTATAGAAATTTTTTTTGTTATTTTATTTTTTTATATAAAACCTATAAACCACTAAAAGGCTAAAAACATAAATCGGTAAACTCCTAACGACAAAACTTCTAAATACTTAAACTATTAAACAGGTATACATTAATAATAAATCTTAAATCTCATTTTAATTTTTATTCAGTATAAATTTATATTTTTATTTTAATTATTTATCCGTTTATTTTTATAGAAATATTAATTACAAAATAAATTATTACTGAGACTGCTCTAATTTAAATTAAACTGGTATCCCGAATTAATAAATATTAAATCTTATTTTTTTTTCATTATAATTTTAAATATTCATTTTAATTTTTTATTTGTTTATTTATATATAAATATTAATTACAAAATAAATCGAGTTAGGCAAAATAATTTATATAAATTATTTTTAATCAAGAAATTATAAAAAACTTTTTTAGAAAAAAAATAAATTCTAAATAAAAAATTTTTATATAGTAATATATTTTGCTTTGATTCTAATTCATTATAGTTTTTATAATTATATTTTAATTGATATCTATCTTTTTTTAATTGAAATCTATTTTATTAATAATAGATTATTAATTTATTTTTGATCATTATTAGAATATTTATCAATAAAATTGTTTATATTGAATTTATATGAAATATAAATATAAAGATTATTATAACTAAATATTAAATTCACTTTTGAAAATTATTTAAATATTATTATATTTCCAAAGGTTTATAACCTTTGGAAATATGAAAAAATAATAATTTAAATTTTTTGTTATTTTATTTTTTTAAAAAAACCTATAAACCACTAAAAGGCTAAAAACATAAATTTATAAACTCCTAAATGACAAATCCTCTAAATACTTATTCCATTAAATTGGTATAAATTAATAATAAATCATAAATATCATTTTAATTTTTATACAGTATAATTTTAAATTTTTATTTTAATTATTTATCAGTTTATTTTTATAAAAATATTAATTACAGAATAAATTATTATCCAGATAGATCTAATTTAAATTAAATCGGTATCCATAAATAATAAATAATAAATCTCATTTTAATTATTTATTTGTTTATTTATATATAAATATTAATTACAAAATAAATTGCGGAAGACAAATATAATTTATATAAATTTTTTTTCATCAAAAAATTATAGATAACCTTTTTAAAAGAAAAAAAAAATTTAAAGCAAAAAATTATTATATAGTAATATATTTTGCTTTTCTTCTAAATCATTTTAATTTTTGTAATTATATTTTAATTGATATCTATCTTATTAATAATAAATTATTAATGTATTTTTTAATCATTGTTAGAATATTTATGAATAAAATAGTTTATATTGAATTTATTTGATATATAAATATAATGATTATTATAACTAACGATTTTATTCACTTTTTAAAAAAATTTAAAAATTATTATATTTTGAAAGGTTATATCATTTGAAAATATCAAAAAACAAAAACATATATTTTTAGTAATTTTATTTTTTAAATAAAACCGATAAACCACTAAAAGCCTAAAAACATAAATTGCTAAACTCCTAAACTACAAAACCTCTAAATACTTAAACCTGTAAACTGGTATACATTAATAATAAATAATAAATCTCATATTAATTTTTATTCAGTATACTTTTAAATTTTTATTTTAATTATTTATCAGTTTATTTTTATAGAAATATTAATTACAAAAAATTATTAGTGAGACAGATCTAATTTAAATTAAACCAGAATCCCTAAATTATAAATAATAAATCTTATATTTTTTTCATTATAATTATAAATATTCATTTTAATTATTTATTTGTTTATTTATATATAAATATTAATTACAAAATAAATTGAGTTAGACAATTTAATTGAAATCTATCTTTTTTTAATTGATATCAATCTTATTAATAATTGTTTATTAATTTAATTTTTGATCATTATTAGAATATTTATCAATAAAATTGTTTATATTGAATTTATATGATATATAAATATAATAATTATTATAACTAAATAGTGTATTCACTTTTGACAAAAATTTAAAAATTATTATATTTTCAAAGGTTATAACATTTGGAAATATGAAAAAATAATAAAAATAAATTTTATGTTATTTTATTTTTTAAATAAAACATATAAACCACTAAATGCATACACAGTTATATCAGTAAACTCCTAAACCCGTAATGCCTAAATACATAAACCATTAAACTACTATATACTACATAATAATTAATAAATTTAATTTTTATTTCAATTTATTATTATTTTTAATATTCATTTTAATTATTTATTAGTTTATTTTTATAAAAATTTTTATTACGAAATAAATTATGAGTGCGATACATATAATTTAAATAATTTATTTTTATTCAAAAAAATATATACGCTTTTAAAGGATGTATAAAAAGAAGTATTATTAAAAATTAAAAATTATAATTCAATTATATAATTTACTTTAATTTAAATCAATTTGGGTTTTGTAAATATTTTTTAATTAATATTTATCTTATTATAAATAGTTTATTAATTTAATTTTTGATCATTATTATAATATCTATCAATAAAATTGTTTATTTTTATTATATATGATATAGAATTATTAAAATTATTATAACTAAATATTGTATTAAAATTTCAAAAAATTTTAAATATTATTAAATTTTCAAAGGTTATAACATTTGAAAATGACAAATAATTACAATTTTTTTTTCTTATTTTATTGTTTAAATAAAACCTATAAATCACTAAATGGCTAAAAACATAAATTACTAAACTCCTAAACGACAAAACCTCAAAATACTTAAACCATTAAACTGGTATACATTAATAATAAATCATAAATCTCATTTTAATTTTTATTCAGTATAATTTTAAATTTATATTTTAATTATTTACTAGTTTATTTTTAGTGAAATATTAATTACAAAATAAATTATTAGTGAGATAGATATTACTTAAATTAAACTGGTATACCCTAAATATTAAATAATAAATCTCATTTTTTTTTTCATTATGATTTTATATATTCATTTTAATTATTAATTTTTTATTTTTATATAAATATTAATTAAAAAATAAATTATGAGTTAGACAAATATAATTTATGTTAATTATTTTTAATCAAAAAATATAGATAAACTTTTTAAAATTAAAAAAAATTCAAAATAAAAAAATATTATATAGTAATATATTTTTTTTTGCTTAAGAATCATTTTATGTTTTGTAATTATATTTTAATTGATATCTATCTTATTAATAATATTTTTATTAATTTATTTTTTGATAATTATTAGAATATTTATCTCTAATATTTTTTATATTTAATTTATATGATATATAAATATAATGATTATTATAACTAAATATTGAATTCACTTTTGAAAATAAATTAAAAATTTTTATATTTTCAAAGGTTATAACCTTTGAAAATATCAAAAAATAATAAAAATAAATGTTTTGTTTTTTAAATAAAACCTATAAACCACTAAATGCATACACATTTAAATCAGTAAACACCTAAACTCCGTAATACCTAAATACATAAACCATTAAACTGCTATATAATACATAATAATTAATAAACCTAATTTAATTTGTATTATTATAGTTTTAAATATTCATTTTAATTATTTATTAGTTATTTTTATAGAAATATTTATTATAAAATAAATTATTTGTGCGACAAATATAATTTAAATAATTTATTTTTAATCAAAAAAATATATCGCTTATAAAAGAAGTAAAATTTAAAAATTAAAAATTATCATCCAATAATATATTTTACTTTAATTTTGAATATATTTTGGTTTTGTAAATATATTTTAATTAATATTTATCTTATTATTAATAGTTTATTAAGTAATTTTTGATCATTATTATAATCTATCAATAAAAATATAATATAGAATTTATATCATATATAATTACTAATATTATTATAACTAAATATTGTATTCACATTTCAAAAAATTTTAAATATTATTATATTTTCAAAGGTTATAACCTATGAAAAAGAGAAAAAATTATAAAATTTTTTTTGTTATTTTATTGATTAAATAAAACCTATAAACCACTAAATGCCTAAAACCCTAAATCTCTAAAGTCCTAAAAGACAAAACCTCTAAATACTTAAACTATTAAACTAGTATACAGTAATAATAATTCATAAATATCATTTTAATTTTTATTTTGTATAATTTTAAATTTTTATTTTAATTAATTTTCAGTTTCTTTTTATAGAAATATTATATAGAAAAAAATTATTAGTAAGACAAATCTAATTTAAATTAGACCGGTATACCCTAAATAATAAATAATAAATCTCACTTTTTAATTATAATTTTAAATATTCATTTTAATTATTTTATTTGTTCTATTTTTATATAAATATTAATTACAACATAATTTATGAGTTACACAAATATAATATATATAAATTATTTTTTATCCAAAAATTATAGATAAACTTTTTAAAAGAAAAAAAAATTTCAAAACAAAAAATTATTGTATGGTAATATATTTTTTTAAAAAAAATATTTTTTCTTTGTTATTCTATTGTTTAAATAAAACCTATACACCACTAAATGCCTAAGCATTTAAATCACTAAACTACAAAATCCCGATACCTCTATATAAATAATCATTTAAATCGGTCTACCCTAAATAATAATTAGTAAATTTCATTTTTATTTGTTTTCATTATAATTTAAAAAATCATATGATTGTTTAATTTTTTATTTTTATATATGTATTAATTATAAATTAAATTATGAGTTAAAAATAAATTTATAAAAATTTTTTTCATCAAAAATTGATAAGTTATAAAAAGAATAAAAATTTAAAAACAAATATTTATTATTTTGTAATATTTTTGCTTTGATTTGAATCATTTTAGGTTTTGATATTATATTTTAAGTAATATCAATCTTATTCATAATAGATTTTTTTTTGTTTTTTGATAATTATTAGAATATGTATCAAATAATTATTTATATTGAATTTATATGATATATAATTTTATGATTATTATAAATAATATCGTATTCACTTTTGATAAATAATTGCCAATAATAAACTTTATTAATAAGATTGATAGCAATTAAAATATAATTGCAAAACCAATATATAATGATTTAAAATCATAGTAAAAATATATTTCTAAATAATACATTTATGTTTTTAACTTTTTACTTCTTTTTATAAGCTTATATTTTTTTTGAATAAAAATAAATTATTAAATTTATATTTTTCTAACTCATTATTTATTTTGTAATTAATATTTCTATAAAAAATAAACTAATAAATAATTAACATGAATATTTAAGATTATAATGAATACAAATTAAAAAGAGATTTATGATTTATTATATGTGGTATACTGGTTTAATGGTTTGATTATTTAGGAGTTTTCTTGTTTAGGAGTTTACAATTTATGTTTTTAGGTATTTAGTGGTTTATAGGTTTTATTTATATAATAAAAATAAAAAAAAATTTTTGATTTTTTCTGATTTTCAAAGGTTATAACCATTAAAAATAAATTAATATTTAAAATTTTTGAAATATGAATATAATATTTAGT
>JAREIK010003674.1:0-46930 GCA_029783825.1 Sapria himalayana
TCTATCTACCTATTTATTTTTTTGATATATCTGTCTATCTGTTTTCTATCTATCTATTTGACTATCTATCTACCTGTCCATATATCTATCTATATATATGTCTAACTATATGTTAATCTCTCTATCTTTCTATCTGCGAATCTATTTTTAAATCTGTCTATAAATTTTTCTATCAATATATATAACAATCTATCTATCAATATAATTATCAATATGTCTATCAATTTGTTTATAAATCTTACTATCAAACTATCAATCAATGAATCTATCCATCTATTTTTAATTTTGTCTATCAATCTATTTTCAATCTAAATATCAATTAGCTATCAATCTAATATCAATATGTCTATCATTATGAATCTTAAGACCTAACTAACTAACTATATATATATATATATATCAATCTATCTATAAGTCTATTTATCTATCTTTCTATCCATCTATCTATCTTTCTTTCTTTTTTTATATCTTCTATCTTTCTATCTTCTATCAATCATCTATCTTTCTATCTATCTATTAACGATCTATCTATATAAATTATTTATCTCTCTAACTATCTATTTATCTATCTACCTAAATATCTGTGAATCTATATGTCTATCTATCTTTATAATTATTTGTCTATCTATTTAAATATCTATCTATCTATCAATCTATCTTTTAATCACTCTACCAATCTATTTATATATATTTCTATCAATTTCTCAATCTTTGTGTTAATCTATCTGTCAATCTATCTCTCTATCTATCTATTTTATCTATCTTTCTTTTAATATGTCTATTAATCTTTCTTTCAATCTTTTTATCAATCTATATTTTAATCTATCTATCAATATGTCTATCATTCTATCTATCAATCTATCTATCAATTTGTCTAACAATCTATCTATCTGTAAATCTATTTATCTACTTATCTATATATTTTCTATCTATTTATGTCTATCTGTCTGTCTATCAATCTATCTGCCTATCTATTTGTCTATCTATCAATCTATTTGTCTATCTATCTATCTATCTATCTTTCTTTCTATATGTTTGTCTATCTGTTTATTAATCTATCAATATATCTAAAAGTTTATATGTGTGTCTATGTATTTGTCTATCTATCTGTCTCTCTATATGTTTGTCTTTTTGTCGGTCTCTTATGTGTTTATTTATCAATCTATCTATTTATCGGCCAGTCTATCATCAATCAATCTATCTTTCTTTCTATATGTCTAATTATCTATCTATCTATCTGTATGTCAATATGTTTGCCTTTCTATTAGACTATCTATCTGTCTATCTATCTATCTCTCTATCAATCCATCTATTTGTCTCTCTATGTGTCAATTTTTTTATCTTTCTCTCTATCTATTTATTTGTTATATATCTATCTATCTGCCTATCAATCTATTTATTTGTCTATATATCTATCTATCTATAAGTCTATATATATCTATCTATTTATTTATCTATTTGTCTATCTTTTTGTCTATCTATCTATTTATCTATCTATATATCAATCAATCTATATATCTATCTATTTTTCAATTTATATGTCTATCTATCTTTCTATCGATCTATCTATTTATCAAGCTATCTATAGATCTATCTTTGTATCTATCTATCGATCTATCCATTTGTATGTCTATTTATCTTTATATCTGTCTATCTATCTATATATCTATTTATCTATATGTATATCTATCAATCTATCTATCTATTTGTCGATTTATATGTCTAATTATTTATCTATATAATTATCCGTCAATTTGTCTCTCTATCTATATATCTATCTATCTATCTGTCAGTCTATCAGTCTATCTATCTATCTATTAGTCTATCTATCTAATTATCTATCTATATGTCTATCTATCTGTCTATCAATATATCTATCTATCTTTCTTTCTATCTATCAGTATGTTCATCTATCTATCTATCTTATCAATTAGACAATCTCTCTATCAATTTATATATCTATCTATCTATTAATCTATCTATCTATCAATCTATATGTCCATCTATCTGTCTATCTATCTATTTATCTATCTATCTATCTTTTTATCTATCCATCTCTTTAACAAACTATCTGTCTATCTTTTTATCTATATATCTACATGTCTATCAATTTGTCTATTGATTTGTCTTTATATATTTATATCTATCTATCTATATATCTATTTGTCTATTTATTTGTCTATTTTATGTCTCTCTATTTGTCTAACTTTTTTTCTAAATATCTATCCATCTTTCTAAGAAACTATCTATCTATCTATCTATCTTTTTTTCTTTCTATTTATCTTTTATACCTATTTGTTAATCTATCTTTATATCTATCTATCTACATATCTACCTGCTTATATATCAATCTATCTATATGTCTGTCTATCTATCTATATGTCTTTCTATCAATCTATATTTCAATATGTCTATCATTTTGATTATCTATATATCTATCTGTTTGTCTGTCTATCTGTCTATCTGTCTATCTGTTTATCTATCTTTTTATCTATCTATTTTTCTATCTGTCTATCTATATGTCTATCTGTATGTCTATCTATCTATTTGCCTATCTATCTATTTATCAATTTATCTATCCATCTATGTATCTATTTATTTGTCTTTGTATTTATTTGTATATCTATGTGTCTATCTAGCTATCTATCTATTTATCTATCAATCAATCTATGTATCAATCTGTCTATCAATCTAAATATCAGTTTATCTTTTAATTTGTCTATCAATATGTTTATAAATCTATCTATAAATTTGTCAATCTATCTATATATTGATGTGTGTGTGTGTGTGTGTGTTAGTCTAACTATCTATCTATTTATCTGTTTATCTATTTTATCTATCTATCTATTAATCTATCTATCTATCTTTCTTACTTACTATCTATCTTTATATATATTTGTCTATCTATCTATCTCTATAATTATCTCTCTATCAATTTGCCTATCAAAATATCTATATATCTTTCTATCTATCTAACTAACTAACTATCTTCTATTTATCTATTTATTTGTCTATATTTCTATCTATCTATATGTCTATTTATCTATCTATATCTCTATCTATATATCTTTTTATTAAGCTATCTTTCTATCTATATATCAAATATATCTATCAAATATATCTATTAATCTATATATCAATCTCACTACAAAAAAAGAACAAATAACAAGGGAAATTTACCTAGCTATTTGGGCATATTCCATCTCTAAAATAGAATAACGATAGATTATCATTGTAAATAATCTTAAACTAAAATGCTCGTCACAAAATATTAAGGAGAAAAAATGTTTCTAGCAAATCTTTCAACGAAAAAAATTCCCTAGCTAATTATATTCTTCCCTTCCTAAATTTGATCATAATTAAGAGTAGTAATTAATATTTTTCAACTTAATATATACTCAAATTTCCCTAGCTAAATTAGTGAGAAAAAAAATCCTTAACTATTTTCTTTCCAAAATTATTTTCATAATTTATTTTTACAAAAAAATTTATTAAATTTTTTTAAAATTTTATTTTAAATTTAATAAAAACATATACTATAAACCATTTTTTATTATATACAAAAACCAAAAATAGTTTAGAAATAGTTATGATGTAAAAGTTACATGGTTAAAAAAACATAACATAGATATAAAATCTTTTAAAACTAAATGATCATCTTCATCATTAGATGATACATTTGTGCTAGGCTCTCCTGCGTGAGTACTCTAATGGAACTCGATGTGCTATTAGTCTCATAAAAATGTTAATAGTGACTTCTTATAGGTCTTCTACTATTTCATTACTTTTTTTGGTTTCTTTCATCTCATCATTCACTTTATTTATTTCCTACATTTCTTCCTTCAAAAAAATTATCTAAAGATTCATAGAACCCTCAACTGGTTGAGAAGCAGCTATCATATGTTCCTCCATGAGTTCCCATGATAAAATAGAAAATAAAAAAATTGTGCTAGATATAAATAAATTAAATATATTATTTTTCATTACACACTTAACTTTAAATATTTACTATAGTAGTCTAATAGTGATGGAATCACTAAAGTAGTGGTCACTTTCATAACAACTATATAGTTTTTACTCGCTTGATTCTACATGGAAAATCACTTTATTTGATACATATAAAAAAAGAACCCAATGAACACAACCCACATGTTGCACACACTACACCATGGCTGCATCAAACTTACACATGTTGCACGTCCAGTACATCAACGACACATCCACGTTCACTACACCACGCACACACTGTGCAGTTCCACACGGTTATGCACCACAGCTGTGCATCAATGGCACCACATCTCATGGCATCACTGCCAACTAGACCATGCACCCACTAGCACTAAGCTACATGCCAGCACATGTGCATCACACATCATCACATGCATTGGCACTTTGTGTGCCATGGCTCATTGACCATCTAGGTAGTTCTAAAATGATGTGGCAGACAATCATTTTTCAAAAGGATAAAAAGCAATTAATGAAATAGTTGGAACATTCTTACCCATTATTTTTGTTTACTTCCTCCATTAACATAGTGTCTATGTTCATTGCCTTTTATTCAAGAAGGATGACAGTAGTATCAAAGGTTCTGATTTTGATGGAGTTGAATCAGCCTTTTCCCCTGCCATGATGGTTCAATATTTTATGATTTTATAATGACCATGGAAGTCAGACAAATTATCAAAAAGTAAATCTTTAATAAAAAACAATTAATGGGAACAAAAATAATTCTTAAAAAAATAATTATTTATTTTATAAACATTCTATAATAGTTTACACATCAAATTTGCAATGGGATAAAAATAATCAACATTTTACAATTATTATTCCTTTTAAGCTGTGAAATTAAAAAAAGAGGGGGCCATCTTCACTACTAACTACTACTTTAAAAAATATGCTTATTCTAGTTAAATGAAATCACATATATTTGGCTTACCAGCAAAAAATGCAGCATCAATTTGAATGAGAAGAGGGGGCACGACACGTCTAAAATAGGGATCAACAATTTGATAATGAGATATTACTAGCTAACCACCTATTAATAAAGGGTGAACAAGAACAAAGGAGCCACACAAAAAATTAAAACAAAATAACGGATAGAGTAATTCAAATTATGTAGTTTACATTTAAAGTAGCAAGCAACATATACAAGTTATATAAGGAATTAGGGAATAGAAAAACAAGCCTGTATGTTGCAACACTAATGGTGAATGAAGTATGAGCAATCAAATTCAAATAAAATGAGTTCTTTAGTAGAATAATATTATCTTTTTTTGTTTTATTTTTTTCTCCACTCTCTTTTCTTTCGTTCTCTCTCCCCAATGCACGCAAAGCCCTAATGGGTTCCTATGAGTTATGACATCAAGCTTACACGATGTCACAACATGAATAAAGGCAACGTAAATGTTGTGCAAAGTGTTTGGGTGGGTCACCAATTTTGCAAGTGTCAATAAGTGTTTTGCTAGTGGTATTGCCATCAATATTAAGAAGGTTTTTACAACATCATTTTATTCTTTCAGAAAAGAGATTTTGGTTCGCCAAAATTAAAATAATTATTTTTTATGTAGACAATTTTTATTTAAAAAACTCACAAATTCAATATTATTTATGTTTTTATGTAATATTCATCATAATTGCTATTATATATTTAACATTATTAAGAAAACATCATCTCAACATTTAAACAAAAAAAAATAGTGCCACAATTTTCATCATGAGATACAATATTTTAAATACATACCAGGATATCATCTAACAGTCCCAAAACAAGAGGTATGAGTCTTCCAAAAGATAAAAAGACTTGATAATCTCAATCTAAATATATTAGACAAGGATATCATAATTGATTCTTTCACAAATAGGAGAATCATAAGAAATTTTTTAAATAGCTTTCTGTAACCAGAATAAATATAACTTATATCATTAATATAGTTAATTAATATAGAGTCTCTCTTATATATTCATATGGACATAATTCTTTGAATTCTCAAATATTAAAATACAACTCCAAAATGATTATTATAAGATTTTTGCATTCTATTATAATTTCTCACAAATAATATTTATATAAACTAGACATGAGAAACACATTTCTCTCTGATAATCTTAACAATAAAATATATATACAACTACCATCTTGTTTTACTATTTCAATGAATGCATGTATGATGTGTAGATTGTATAAATCTTATATATCAATGCTACACTTAGAATATAATTATTTCAATGTTTCAATATTATATAAATGCTATAATAAAGTATCACTCAGGTCTAATTCCTTCCTCCATATAGACTATAATGACACTTATTCTAAATGAAAATAATAAATTCAACATATTATATTATGAATATATTAAAAATATACAATAAATGTACACCATCAACTACATTTGTTATTAGTGAGGGTTCATTTCATATGTCAAGGCAATCTTAGACTAAATATGCTAAATCAAAAAGAACAATTTAATCCAAATACATTTTTTTTGTAATGATATTAATGATGCTAGAAAATCCAAATTAGATAATAAGTTAAATTTTTTATAGTATAATTCTTTAATCATTACTAAGTAGATTTCTTCTGATTATATTAAAAAGTCAGCTAGTCATGAAAAAAATATTTCCTTGCTTAGACAACATGATGAATTTGTTGGCTTGATGATTTGAGATGAGACATTGTTAGTAATTCTGCTTCCAAGGTTTGTAATTTTATAGATTCAGAAGAAGAAGAAAATAGAAAAATGATATATCCACAAACCACAATTGAGAAACACATAATATGGTTCACTAGTCATTCAGCATGACTAGCTATATCCACTAGAAAAATACTTATGTGTTTATAGATTATAACCAAAATAATGTCTTACAGATACAATAATTGCGAAGAAAAATAATCATACAGAGAGAGAAAACAAAAATGAATAGTTCAGCAGTAAATTGGGAGTAGCAAAAAATAGAAATAAAAAATCAATTTATATTAAACAATTTCTCGATATCAATAATGGTGCAGATCAGATCACTTGGGTGGATCGAGTTAAGCTGCAAATTTTTTTTAGCCCACTGACCGAGCAGCAACCCCCGTTAATGTGCTATTGCTACATTCCCAACCTTTCAACATTTTATTTCCTACACTAACAATATATACAACATTTTATAAAAATAATCATATAGAAAACATTTTTTGTTATACAAAGCAATTTATCAAAACAAACTAAATACAACATACATTAAATATACAATTTTCTCTAGTAATATTTTTTACGGTAAAGATGATGAATTACATGATAGGGATTTGTCAATACACCTTAAAGATGTTCCATGTATAGTGGCAAGTTCAAGTTTTGCTTTGGTGAATAATGTTGATGTTTCATCTAACCCTGGATTGTCTTCTCATCCTAGAGTTTCAAATTTCTTGGGTCACCCATGCCTATTGTATCATATGTTTGTAATTAGGTCCATAAACAATTTAACCCACAATTTGGAAAATTTTCACGTTGTCATATGCTTTCATTATTAATTCCTATCATACAAATTGATTCTATTCAGATATTTCTCCATGTAAACCCCTTATGTGCGCCAACCTTCCTTCACGAGCCAACATCATTGCCTATAATCTATCTATAATGCACTTCTAGCACTTTAAGATCTTCTCTTGAACACCCAAAAATTATTTGAGAACATCATAGGATGCTCTTATTATCGCCGACACAATTATTTTTTTAATTATTATTAGTTTAATATTTTACAAGTGAATATTCTTTGATTCTAGTTCAAATTAATTTGATTATTTTACCTTTTGATATTTTTAACTTTCACACACCACTATAAAAAAGATATTGAAATTTGTTATTGGAGTTATTTATTTAAAATTTGGGGTTTTTTACTTTTATTTTCCTTCTTGATAGGAGCACCCAACTCATGTGGGTCACCCAAATGAACTTGCCTCCTATATAATGAGTTTTTATGAGTTAATATGTATAACATAGTTACTAAAATTTGATTTATGTTATTTTAATTTGTGTTCAAGGTAATTTTATAATTTCTGCATCTCATTTTATAAAAGTGTCATTGTCAAAATATGGCTTGTGAGTGGAACCTCTGAAAGTCCAATAAGACACACTAGATTAAATTTCATCTAAACCATTAGGCTTTGAAAAATTATCATCAATACCTCGAGGAGGAGTAGATCCATTGTGGTCTTCCCTTTAGCACTTTATATAAAATTCTCTACAAATATTATTTTGGTAAATTGAAAGGAAATCTAAGCTAGATCTCTAATTGTTATAACTGATAAGTCTCAAATATGTGACTTAGCTTACATGGATCAAGTCACTTATCATTGCACCAAGACTTTAACAATATCACACATCTCAATATTATTCTAATATATAAATTCAACACAAAGATTTCCTATGTTATCCACTACTAAAAATAGCAAGAATACTGACCAAACTACTGACCAAACAATCGACCAAAAAAATAGGATGGTAATTACCGACCAAAACACGATCATTTAGAGACTAAAAAGGGGTTTCGGAAAAAAAACTATTTCCGACCATATTTCCGACCAAAGACCGACCTAAAAAATATGTATGGTCAGAAATTAGTCTATAAATTAGTAGGGAATTAGCGAATAAAAATTACCGATAAATTACATACCAATTAACGACCAAAAATATATTACAATGAAAAATAATCGGTAAAGTAGCTTTCCAAAATATTTATAACTACTTAATTATCGACTAAACAACCAACCTAAAAAATAGGTCAGTAATTACTGACCAAATCATGACTATTTGGAGACCAAAAAGGGGTTTCAAAAAAAAATATATTCAGCTATATTTCCTACCAAAGAACAACTATATTTACTGACCATATTTACCGACCAAATATATTTGGTCGGAAATTGATCTCTAAATTAGTTGGGAATTAGCGAATAAAAATTACCGACAAATTACCAACCATTTAAAGACAAAATATATTACCATGAAAAATGGTCAGTAAAGTAGCTTTCCAAAATATTTATAACTTCTTAATTACCGACCAAAATTTTGGTCGGTAGTTTCTAGGTTAAATTTTTTGATTTAAAAGAAATTTGCTAAGTCATTAACAATTAGCAAACTTCCCCTCTTTCATTTTTCGAAGCAGAAGCGATGTGATACAAGGGAGAAACTAAGAAATTCTATCATTTCTTCTGAATCCATGCAACTTTTTCATTGTTCTTCTCCTTCAGACTGCTATATTCATATCTCCATCTCTTTGAAATTTATTAGCATTATCGAATTTTCATTTTTTCAGAATAATCGAGTATTAGCTTTTTTTAATTCTCCCCCGATTTTCTATCTTTTATCTTCTATTTTCATTTAATCGATATGATTTTGACTCTACTCCATTAATGAAACTATAAATTGTCAGTGTAATCTTTATTCTTCGACTGTTTAAAATTTTAGGGTTTTATTGATTTCAAATACAATATGGTTACATTTTTTTCTATCATTCTGTGGCTGAATAAAATATATAATGCATGATATTTTCTGCTCCTGTAACTTAAGAAAAATTAAACTTAAAGTTAATGGGTTATATTTTTGTTATCTCTGAATAAATTTTAAACATGTAACAAAATAAATAAAGTTTTATAAAATTATATAATCGTATGACATTATCTATAAATATCGATTGTTTAATTTAAATAAAAGTATTACATTATATATAAACACTTATATGTTTATATTAGCATATAATGTTAAATATAAATATTTATACATATGCATTAATGTTTGTAAATATCTATACAACATTTACATAAAAATATCCATTTATAATTTTTTTATATAACAATTATGGAACATTAAATGATTATACAATTTTCTAAATTTTTATATTACATATTAATTTTTATATAAATATAGAATATTTATAATATTTATATAAATGTGATAAAAATACTATATAATGTTTATAATAGTGTTACATATATATAATTATATTTAAGTAACATTTATAAAAATATTTTAATCACAAATATTATATATATACACGTGTTTAATTATATAATCATATGACATTATATATAAAAGTATTTATAATTATATTTATAACTATACATAACTAATTTTTAACTATATAATAAAGTATAACTATATGTATAATTTTATATAACTATATTTCTAAAAAATTATATTATATGTATACTAATATATAACTATTTATAATTGTATTTTACTAAATGTATAACTATATAAATGTTATATATAATTATATCTTTAATTACATATATATTTATAACTATATGCGTATAACTATATATAAATATTTGTATAACTATGTAACACTCTATATAATTAAATATAATAATATATGTAACTATATATATATATATATATATATATGTATTCATATAATTAAATCAAAATATTTGTTTTTAACATTGTATATATTTATGTGTAACTACATATACCTACTTGTATGAATATATCTATATATAACTATATGTTAAATTAAATATAACTTTTATAATTATATATATTATATGTATAATAATATATAACTATAAATAATTGTATCTTACTATATGTATAAATATAAAAGTTTGATGCAAAATTATATTTAAATATTAAAATTGTAGCTTATATTTAATATATATTTGTATATATTAGCATATAAAATAGTATTTTGCTATAAATATACCTATACATAACTATATGTATAAATATATAAAATTAAATGAAAAACTAATTTATACCTATATGTATAAATATAAGTATAACTAAATGTGTAACAATATGTATAACCACATGTAACTATATTTATAATTACTGTATAACAACATACAACATCATGTTTAACTAAATGTGTATAACTATTTATTTATATTTGTATAACTATATAAAACTCTATATAATTAAAATCAACTATATTTATAACTATGTATACATATATGTACACATAAATATAAATCTAAATATTTGTTTATAATTTTGTATACATTTATGTATCACTACTTATCACTACGTGTATTAATATATCTATGTATAACTATTTTTTTTAATTATATATAACTATTTATAACTATATATATTATATGAATAATAATATATAACTATAAATAATTGTATCTTACTATATGTATAACTATAAAAGCTTCATACATAATAATATTTAAATATATACTTTACAAGTTATATTTAATATATATTTGTATATATTAATATATAAAAAAGTATTCTACTATATATAAACCTATACATAACTATATGTATAAATATATATAATTAAATGAACAAATATATAAACCTACATGTATAAATATACGTTTAACTATATATGTAACTATATGTATAATCACATGTAACTATATTTATAATTATATGTATAACAACCAACAACATTATGTTTAACTATATGTGTATAACTATATAAAATTCTATATAATTAAATATAATTATATTTGTAACTATTTATACATATATGTATACATATATGTATAAATATATGTAAATCTATATATTTGTTTATAACTTTGCATACATTTTTGTATAATTACTTATAATTACTTGTGTTGTGTTGTGTGTGTGTGTGTGTGTAACTATATGTTTAACTATATATAATGATTTATAACTATATATACTATATGTATAATAACATATAACTATACATATATGTCACACTTTAATGGACCATTCCGGTGCAACACGGCCATTTTTATGCCTCTATGTTTGACATTACTCATAAATAACTATTTAAGTGGTTGATGAATCACATGAGTTGCTTTTTCATATTCTATTGCATGCTTGCTATTTATTTTTGTTTTGAATTATTTTCATCATACTGACATTTAATTTTCCTAAGTGTTAGGTGTAATGAGGTATGGTTGATTCTGAAACCTCCTCCACCTTTGATGATACCAACCCATACAATGTGTTAAAGCTTCGAGAGAACGCCTGATAACTCAATACAAGACAAGTTTATGGTCTAGTAGTCTTTTAAGATGTAATTAAAAGTTTTACAAACAAATTTCATAGTCTTCTAAGCTACTTCTCATTATGTGTTAAGATGCAATGGATGAGAAAATAATTTGTAATTGATTGAAAAACTTTGTTTGGTATTCAGATTAGGCATAATGTGTTAATATTAATAAGTTATAAAAAAAGATTTTATTATTTTATTATAATTTGCATCTTTTAGAAGAGAAAAAGGTCATGTATGTATGTATGTATCCATGTATGTATGTATCCATGTATGTATGTATGTATGTATCCATGTATGTTTGTATGTATGTATGTATTGAACTTTCATCCTATAAAATTTAAAAGCAAATTTCTTGTGGCTTTTATTTCTAGGTACACCATAATTTTGAACAAACAAAAAAGATGTTTGCAGCCCTGGTTAATGAGCCTGATCCCTCTTTTATGCTTTTACCGAATTCCTAGCTATTTATTATTAATGCTCCATTATGGATTAGGACAAAACCTATTGAATTGAAAATAACTATTGGACGGGTGGAGGTGGAGGTCGATGTATAGTAGGTTGCATATCAAGTGTAAAAAAAAACTTTATCGGAACCAAAATAAATTTTCAATGAACATAAAATTAATTAGCGACGATCATGTTTGTTTACTAAATTGATTATTTTTATGACTAGTTATGGAAGATGATCGTGAATAGATGTACAATAGTCAAATAATCAATGGAATGTTCTCTAATGAATGGGGGGATAAAGTTGAAGAATTTGTTGAGCTTGTTCTTAGACATCCTAAGTGTATGAATGGTGGTACATATATAAGGTGTCATTTCACTTTAGTTAAATATCAGATAAGTCCAACAAAGGTGTATGAATTTGTTGAGTTTGCTTTTAGATTGTTGAGACAGTGAAGATGCATTTGTATAGAAATGGTTTTGTTGTGGATTACTATGTTTGGATATACCATGGTAAGAAGCAACTCCAACAAAGGTATTCAAGTTTAGTACGGGTGTTAGTAAGCGAAACTAATCAGATGGTCTCGGATAATATGAATCACACTACATACCATAGAATGGTTTGTGATGCTGTGGGTCCTGAATTCAACATGAATGAGGAACCCAATGCCGAGGCAAGGAATTTGTATGACATGATTCGAGCTGGAGACAAACCTATATATGAGAGAAGTTATAAGCATACTCAACTATATGTGGTCATGAGGATATTAGAAATAAAGTGTAGACACAGGTGTCGACAGGCATGGTTTGATGATTTGTCTAATTGTATTCAAGAATTGTTTCTAGGAGATAATCTGATGCCATTGGATTTCTACAGCATGAAAAAGTTAGTTAGAGGCTTGGGATTACCCGTACAGGTCATTCATTATTGCGTGAACAACTGTATGATAAACGAGGGTAATGACAGTGACCTTAAGAGTTGAAAAATATGTGGTCATGCTCGGTACAAGCAAAAGGTTAGGAGTTCTAGATATAGATTATATATACAGAAGTTGAAGGTGTCATATAAAAAGATGCATGATTTTCCTATAACACTTAGGTTGTAGAGATTGTATGCATCAATCACAACATCTAATGAAATGAGGTGGCTTTCAAAGCATCATATAAAGGATGGTAAGATGTGTCACCATTTTGATGCCCCTACTTGGAAACATTTTGATGGGTGTTTTCCTAATTTTTCTTCTGATATTTGAAATGTTAGGCTAGGTTTGGCTGATGGTTTTCAGCCATTTGGACAATCTGGATAGTAATATTCATTGTGGCATGTGGTGGTAATGCTGTATAACGTCTCCATACTTATGTTTGTAGGAAGAATTTGTGTTTTTTACTATGTTAGTGTCGGGGTCAATGAATCCAAAGGAGAAGATAGATGTTTTCTTGTAGCCATTGATAGCGGAGTTGAAGAGTCTTTGGTGTGTTGGGGTTCAAACTTATTATATTTCCAAATGGAAAAATTTTTAGATGCGCGTTGCCTTCATATGGACCATAAATGAATTTTTAGCATATTCTATGATGTCTGGGTGGAGTACAACTGGTATGTTAGCATGTCCATATTCTATTGTAGATTTTGATGCTTTTAGATTAATTAAGAGTGGAAAATAGTCGTGGTTATACAACCATCAGATGTTTTTGCCCATTAATCATCTATTTCGACATAACACCAAAAACTTCATTAAGAATAGATAGGTTACTAAACAATTACGGGGGTTAGATCTGGGGATGAAATTTTGTAGTATTTGAATAACATAGGGTTGAAGAAAGTGATAGATATTGATGCTGAGGTTGTGAAAGCAGCTATATCTAAAATTTGTGGGTGGAATAAGAGAAGTATTTTCTGAGATTTGCCTTACTTGCATGAACACTTGCTCAGGCACAATATTGATGTTATGCATATCAAGAAGAATGTGTTTGATAATATTTTCAATATAGTATTTAACATTCCAGGGAAAACTAAGGACACATACAAGTCAAGAGATGAGTTGAATAAATATTGTCATCGTGCCCAATTTGTAAAAAATCTTGTCACTAGTAAATACCATGATGTGTCATTTGTTGTGAATAAATCATAGAAGAAGGATGTGTTGGAGTGGGTAGATGTGAACAAACTTAAGATGTTTAGCATGAAGAGTCATGATTGTCATGTATTCATGCAAAGGTTGTTACCAATTGCTCTTAGAGAATTCCTGCCTAATAGAATATGAGAGCCAATAACTGAGATTTATTTATTCTTCAAGCAATTATCTTCTTCTTCTTTGACTGATGAGGAATTTAGGAAATAGGATGAATAAATTTCTATTATCTTATGAAATCTTGAGAAAATATTCCCTCTAAGTTTTTTAACTCAATGGAACATCTTACAGTGCACTTGGCTTATGAAGTTAGGATTACTGGTCTTATCCATTATCATTAGATGTATCCTCAAAAAAGGTAATATTAATTCACTCAACCAATTCTATTCTTACACACACACACAAATGACTTGTAATATTTAATAATCTTTTGTAGATACTTGAGGAAAATAAAACATACAAAATGAATAGGGCTCAGGTTGATAATTCTATATCAATAGGTTAAAGTATGGATGAGGCTGCCAAATTAGCATCATTATATTTCAAAGAAGGAGATCCAACTCTTCTACTTAAGGAAAAGTAGAATGAGGTTTTCCTTATTGACATTTTGGATAATGATATGTTTGAAATTTTCAAGCCTTGGGTAAAGAAATTGGTGCTTAAGGAAAATGGTATTTAACAGACAATGAATATACTATATCACTTGTATATGTTCTAATGAATTTTCTAGAGGTTCAATCATTCATAAAGTAAGTATTACCTAAAAGTCAAATGAGATCTATTTACCATTTTAATTTATTATTTCATATCAATGTATCCATTATTTCTAAATTCTTTTTTTTGTCAATTTGTTACAGATAAACATAAATAGTTTCCAAACATGAATGAAGAAGCTATCAATGCCATGATGAATCAAAAATTTTCATTTTTTGAAAAATATGTATGTTTACTTAAAATTGAAAATCACAAAATAATTATATTGTTCTAATAAAAATTTATAATTGTAATCTCAGTAATCCATTGATTTTCGATTGTAGGTTCATAATCATAAAAATAAAATTTCAAATCATTATCTTCGAAGTATAGCACGAGGTCCTCTAAGAGAGGTTAGAACTTATAATGGTTACTATGTGAATGGTTTTAAATTTCACACTAAATTGTATAGTAGTTATTAGGCAACAGACAATACGGGAGTATGCATTAAAGGATCTGTATACAATAAAATTGAATGTGACTATTACGAGACTCTGGTCAAAGTGATCGAGTTAGAATTTGAAGCCCTCCCGGTTAAATTAACTGTATTATTCAAATGTGAATGATTCAATCCAACACCAAATGTGAGTAGTGTTTTCCATCCTTGATATTAACTTGTTGATGTGCACAATAAAAAATGATTCAATATGTATGAATATTTTGTATTAGTAGTACAAGCATCATAGGTTTATTATTGTGAATATCCTAGTTGGACCCATCCTAGAAAGGATTGGAAAGCTGTGTGCAAGATAAAAGCAAGGGTTCAAATTGACATCCCCGCATTACCAAGAACTAATGTCATAGAACCAACTTTTCAAAATGATTACAATGATGTTATAATCGAAGTTGTGGTGGGAGATGAAGATGTCCTTTTAGTCACATCTTCTGAGATGGATATAAGTGGGAATTTAGATGTTGATGAATATTTAATTGATAATGAGGAAGAAATGAGTGATGAAAAGAAGTTTGAAAATTATATTACTACATTTGAAGAGGGAGATGAACTAGATTCGAATGATCCTGATGAGAATGAGTAGATAGTGAGTTTTATGTTATTTTAATCATTAATCATTTTTGTTTATGTTAATTGCCTTATGTATTTTACTTGAAGCTTACTAATCAATAATGTGTTGTTTATTATTTTTAATAGATATGGCACGTGGACGAGGTAGAGGCAGCATGTTGCAAGGTCATACCAATTATGGTATAGGTAGTAAGGCATCAGGTATGCTCGAACCTGGTAGAAAAGGTCATGGGTGGATGAGATGCCACAGTAGACAGAGAAGGTTGTGAATGTACCGTAGCAGTAGCATCTGTAGACTGATCCACATAATGGTCCTGAGATTTTGATGAATGATCAAGAGAAGTGGGAGGGAGAGGATGGAGATATTGGAAAGTCTTCCTAAGAGCACCCTACAGACGATACTTTCCCTATTGCTTAGTTTGATCCGACACTTGATAATCCGTAAGATATAAAACTTAACTAATGATTTATTAATTTCTTAATTTATTTCTAACTTGCTATTAAATTTTAGGTTACAGGACAATGCTAGAGTGTCTAGTTCCATTTCTAGAGTTTTGAGGATAATTTTCAGGAAGTCCTTTAAATATTATGGACATAATTGGAAGTCACTGACACATAGAGACCAATTAATAATTTGGAGAGAAATAAAGGTACATATTTCTACCTAATATTTTTTACATATTTTATTTATTCTTTTGTTCACTAATTAAAAATATTTTAATTATAATTGCAAAAAGTTCATAGGTGTACACATCCAAAGGAGGCGATCAAAAGAATGTTCTATAAACATGCTGCCAGTCGGTATAAAGACACCGTGTACGAGGTCAAAAATAAATGGTTGAAGAAGAAAAAACAAGATTTGAGAGTCCCAGATCATATTTTCAATGAGTGTCAGAGAAGATGGAAAGATCTTGATTATAGGAAGAGGTTTGATAAACATAGCGGCAATCGTCACTCATACCTAGATGGGGAGGGTAGTGGCATGTCAACACACACTTGTGGATCTCGCTCTATGCATGAGCATGAATGAGCATTGATATTATTTCTAATTTATACTTTTTATGTTTATTACTTTATGAATTATGTTCAATTATGCCTAATTTTTATGTCATAAAAAGGTTTTTTTTCAATAGAATTAACATATGTATTGTGTGTAATAAAAGACATGCAAGGAGGTTAAGAAGTCCAATGCTCCTCACTTATTCAAATACATGCACATTAAGTCTCATGATGATCATACTTTTGTTGATCAGAGATCTTGTACAGTAAATGTAAGTTTCATTAAAAAAATATCTTCTCTTTTTTGTAATTTAAATTTAAATACATATCATACATATTTATTAGGTGAGATATGAGGAAATGTTGGCTGCTACGACTCAAGTGTATTCCAGTCTATTTCAGGTTCATGTAATGGTGTAATAGGTAGTTCTTATTCATAGCTTCACCAGTTGATACGAATCAGATTTGGTATGCGGTTATTGGTGGCAAGGAGAAGTTGTCCGTCTATGGCATCGGTTCATTGACATCATCATTCTACTCGCATTGGCGACCTGATAATGAAGCTCCATTTTCAGGACCAGATTCGAATTTGTTATTGATGATGGAGAAATTTCAAGACGTGATGCGAAATGATATACAGTATTAGTTGGCCGATACCGAGCGACGCATGATTGACTATGAGGATGATAGGGATGAGTTGTGTCTGCATTTTGACTGGCTTACAAAAAAGTTTCAAGATGGAGGACTGCAATTCAAACCTGATGTTCTACCTCAGATTATTCAATGTAATACTCTAGCTACAACATCTACTCCATCACCTACAGCAGCACATGCAGCAACCACATTAGGACTAGCAGCAATATACAGCTCAACCCTAGTACCCGACATCTCACCATGCAGACCAAATATGTCTCAGCATAATGATTATGAAACTCGGTCGGTAAATTGTTAGTAATAGGTTTACCGACCAAAATACAGCTAATTACAGAGAAATAATTTGTCGATAATTCAGTAAATTTTAGTAAAGATCACACATCTTAGTATTATTCTCGCTTAGATACTTTTAACTTTAAAATTCTTATAAAATACAATATATTAGAATTTTTATAATCATACATTTAAGTCATAAAGAATACATACACATAAATAAATATAGCTTACAATATATACACATAATTCTCACTACAAATATGTTTTGTAATCCTCTATATAAAAATATGAAAATGATTATGATAACTTACATACTTAAAAGCACTCATATATAACATTAAATAATTATAAAAAAATGATAAATTATATAATAAATGAGATATTTTGTTAGTTTCTTAAATATTGGATCATTTAAATCTCATAATGATTATAGTTTGCATATGTGTTTCAAAAGGTACATATAAGATTAGATCATATAAATCCCAACAGATATCTTGAAGAAATGGTGATTTCAGAATTTCCCAGACATACATAGAAGAATGTCCCACATCCTTTTTAAACTTACAAATTTCTGCAAATGTCCCAAAAAATCTTTATGATGTCCCCACAAACCAAAATTTTTATAATTTATTGTGTTTTTCAAATATATGTCAGCACCTTTTGTGCATTCATGATATGCTTCTTTTATTTTCAGATATTATTTATGATGTTCCATATGAAACACACCCATGAAATCCACATATAAACCATTTATATTCTGAATTTGAATATTGAGGTTTTGAGCATAGCCAGAACCATGGGTCCTTCAATGTTAGTATGGAGCCACAAATGAATCATTTTTTCATAAGTTAGTCTGTCAGTGAAGAAAATTATCATGAATGGTTCTCTCTAACATCCAGCATCCATTGCCAACAATTTTTTAGAAATGGAATTATGCGCCAAAAACTCATTGATTTAAGAAGCATATAAGCTCCTTGATAATCTCCTTTCAAAATTTATATGGCAATGCCCCATTGAAGAAAGTAATGTATCATCAAAAAATGAAAGAAATAGATGAGTTGATGATAAATAAAAATTTTTGGAACACATTGAAATGTAAATACATTGTTCGCCAAATAGCAACAGCATTTCATGTTCTTAATTAAGGCTCTCAGAGTCCAAAAGGCACCCATTATTGGTCCCCCACCACCTATCAAAGTAACACACAGTAAAAAAGTAACAAAGAATATGAATATAATACTTACCAAAAATAAATCTTACAATATTTCACTCTACCATATTGCTGGTTCAACTGAGTTTTACCCTCAATAAAACATTGAGACTAAATCTCATCGAAGTGATGTAAATATGTCTAGGATAACATAATATCAAAAATAATAATGAAAATATAAAGTTAACCCAAGATATTGATTCCTTACCATCAGCTTTTTGAGGTATGTAAGTTTCATTCAAATATACTCAACCCATAGATCTGAATTTGAGCAGATTTTTAAACCATTGTGCATAAGAACCCTAGCAGTTGTAGCATTTAAGTTCTGATTATATTTCTAAGTTGCAACATAAATCCAAACTTCAAGAACCTTTTGATGAAATCAAATTGCTTGAGCTAGTACCTACATGAATTAAAATAAATGGATTAACCTAAAGAGGTCTAGAGCTCGATCATAAAAGTAACCTAATATAGCTATATCCAACGAAAATAATGTGTCTATGCTCAGAAATGTCAATATTTTATAGTTTGATGCTATAGTAAGATATGCTGGCATGCTCTACAACTTGATTAATTCAAGTGAAATGGATCGAAGAATGATACAAGAGATAGAGATGCTGATAAAAACATGAACATGTGTGAGACTGAAATAATCAATAACATGATATGATATGGAATTACAATTTTTTTGCCTTAAAACCCTAAAAATTGATTAAAAAAAGAACAATACCTTCTTCATCATCAATATTTTACATGAGAACTTGTTTGTGGTGCTCCTAAATGTCAGTGTTCATGCTTACCAAGGCGAAGATGGTTCAACGAGATGAAGTTATAGAGATTATGAAGAGGGTTCCATTTGGATGAAAAAACATGTGCGATTAATCATGATTCATGGTATAAATAAAGTGCCTAATATACAGACGCATGAGTGGAGAAGTAAATGTTGGAGATGATGTGGAAAAGTTATAGATTCCTATAGCCAAGGATGAAATGATGGTGTTCTGGTTTATGTCTTGACTATTCTACACTGTATGTTGTGTTTTTCTGATATCACATTGGATTTCTAAAATGGCATCGAGTTTTTGAAATCACAACAGTAGTAACTCTTCATATTTAGGTTTGTAAAAAAAAATTAAATTAAGCTACGAATTACCAAGGGAAAATCCGTCTCTAAAGTTGTTGCTAAATTTTCATATTAATTTATTTTAAAAAAGCATATTATTTCATATAACCTTAATTAAATTGTATAAATATATAACCCTGCAAAATTTATTATATTTCATATTTTTAATAATTTATGGATAAATCTATAATATTCTTTTATAAATAAAAAAATATTATGAAATTATAAAAAAGTAGTTCATAAATAAACATATATATATATATATATATATATATATATATATATATATATATATATATATATATATATATATATATATATATATGGTTATACATTTTTAAGAATTTAATATATTTTTATGAATATAATATGAAATAAATCTTTAGACATAAAAATTCATATTATTTGATATAATTTATAATTTATAAAAAATCCTAAAATAACATAAAGTGAGAATATTATAAAAAAAGATATATTTATTATTTTAATAAGAACGGAATATAAAAAGCTAATATTAAATATTTTACTCAAAGGTTTAACTCTTATAAATTTCAGTAGTGCAGAAATAAAACTTGAATTAAAATCAATGTAGGGTCAGATTGGTATTGCTCTTCAAAAGTGTTTATAGGACTAATAATAATTTTAAGTATTTTTAGGACAAAAAAATATCATTAGTAATATTTTTAAAAACTCTTTTGAAACCATAAAAAATATTTGAAGTATTCTTTTAATAAGCACCTCGAGAAATTTTTTTTATAAATCATCAAAAGTTTTTGGATATAATATAGGTGTCAAATGGGCCAGGTGGCCAGGGCATGGCCCAAAGTCTGACACAATTCAGTCATGCCTAGCCCGACATGGCACACTGCAATGTCGTGCCATGCATAGGGATTTTGGCCCATGTGTCATGCCAAACATGGCATGGGTGCCTGGAACTTGGGCATGGCAGGGGGGACGATGTGGTAACGCACAATGGACAATGACTTGACATGCCCAATGGGCGATAGTGATGTGGCGACATGCCCCTTGAAATCTTAATTTTTTAAAAAAAATACCCGCCCTGAGTCAAATCAACCCATCCAACCCGACCAACCTAGTCTAAACCATTCGAACATGGGCAGATTCTAAGCCACATGTAGTGTCTGGCCCTAACCACCGTGTCAAGCGTGCCATGACAGGAATATCAAGTCAGCCTAGAGGGGCCATAAAAAAATGGGAAATGCCAGCCTAGCCCTTTTGACACCTCTAAGTTGTAATTAAAACATCTATTCATTTATACTTAAATATCAATTTATTTTATTTAAAATTTTTGAAAAATATGAATTTTTTTTAAAATTTAAATAATTCAAATTTTTTGAAAATATATATTTTTAAAGATTTATATAATCATAAAAATAATTATTTATTTGTTTATTCATTAATTCACAATTTTTTGTAAAATTTTTTATCATACAAATAATTATTTTAGGTTTTTATAAATACAATTATTTATGTATGTTCATTTATTACTTCAAATATTTTAAAAAATATTTATAATTATAGAATTAATTATTTAATGTAAATATTAATAAGTATATTTATATATCAAATTAAAATAATTTAAATAATGTTTTGTATTATTTTTTAAAATTTTCTAAAAATAAAAATATTTATCTTAGTATTTATTAATATAAATTTTTATTCGTGTTTAGATATTTTTTAATAATTTAATTATAATATCCTATTTATATAATTATATAAAGAGAATGTGTCTTTCAAAGATTCCTTATCCAAAGACCATGACAGACCTTACATATATAAAATTTTAAAAAATATTAAAACAAATAATATATAAAGAAAATAATTCACTATAGATTAAAGACAAAAATTAATCCCGAGGTAAATAGCTAGGGAAGAATGCCTAGCTAAATAAATATATTTTGTGATACTTATAATTTAAGGACTAATCGCTTACTATTAATATATAATTATATAAAAAAGTTCCAAATAACTATTAAGCGATGGATTTTTTCTAGAGCTAATTAGCTAGAAAAAATCGATCTCTAAAGTTGTTACTAAATTTGGTTCCAAACTTTGAGCCAAAATTTAAGACATTATTAGCAAGGGACAAGTTTCCATCAAAAATATTTATCTTTAATCAGTCACAAATCTATCACAAATTTTTCATTTAATCTAAAATCATACCTCTCTTGTTATACCCTAGCTAATCCCTCACAAATTAGCTAGGGATTATTTTTCTAGATAAATTTTTGTAGCTAAACACACAATTTTTGTAGTTTATATCTATCCATCTATCTATTTATATATCTATATGTCTATCTATTTGTCAATCAATCAATCTATCAAAATATATATCTATTTGTCTAGCTAACTATCTATCTTTCTAAATTTCTATATATCTATTAGTCTGTCTATATATCTGTCTTTATATGTATCTGTCTTTCTATCTATCTATCTTTTAGTCTGTAAATCTGTCTATCTTTCTATCTATCTATATATCAATCAATCAATCAATCTGTCTATCTATCGATAATACTGTCTGTCTATCTTTCTGTCTACTTGTCTGTCTAACTATCTATCTACTTATCTATCTATCCATCTATCTATCTATCTATATATCTATATATCTATATGTATGTCTGTCTATTTTTTTATCTATCTATATCTATGTATCTATATATATCTATTTATCTATCTACCTATCTATCTATATGTCAATCTATCTATCTATGGGTCTATCTATCTTTCTTTCAATATGTCTATCTATGTGCTTACATATGTGTCTATCTATGTGACTAACTATGTGTCATTCTATTTATCTATCAATATATCTATCTTTCTATATATTTATTAATCTATAGGTCAATCTATCGGGTTATCGATATGTATATCTATCTATCTATTTATTTGTCTATCTATCTGTATATCTATCTGTCTATTTGTCTATCTATCTAACTAGCAATCAATAAATCAATAAATCAATAAATCTATCTATTTATTGATCTATAAATCTATATGTCTATCTGTTTATCTATATATCTATCTATCTGTTAATCTATCTATATATTTATCTATGTATCGATCTATCTATCAATCATTATATCTATAAGTCTCTCAATTTATCAATCAATGCATTAATCATTCAATCTAGAAATCTATCTAACCTTATGTCTATCAATCTATTTTTCTAATAGTCTATCTATCTTTCTATCAATCAATCTATCAATCTATCTATCGATGTATTTGTGTATCTATCTATATCTGTATGCATCCTATCTAACTATCTATCTATCTATTTATATATCTGTTTATCTATCTATATATGTGTCTAGGTATGTGCCTATCTATCTGTTTATCTATCTATCTATCTTTATATCTATTTATATGCCTTTCGATCTATCAATTTGTCTATCTATTTTTTTCTATATGTCTATCTATCTATCTATTTATGTATCTATATATCAATATATCTATCTATCTATCTAAATATCAATCTGTCTATCTTTCTATTTATTTATTTTTCTATCTATCTATTTATCTTTTAATCTATAAATCTATCTATCTATATATCTATTTGTATATCTATCTGTCTATATATCTATCTATATTTTTATCTATATGCCTTTCTATAAATATTTCTATCTATATTTCTACATATCTATGTAACTATCTGACTATTTGTCTATATATAAATCAATCTATCTATCTATTTGTCTGTTTATCAATCAATCAATCAATCTACTTATTTATTTATTTGTCTATCTATCTAACAATAAATCTATCTATGTATATGTCTAACTAACTATCTATCTATCTATCTTTCTATATATTATTCTATCTATTTGTCTATCTATCTATCTATTTATTTTTCTGTCAAACATTCTACCTGTTAATCAGTTAGTCTATCTATCTATCTATCAACTTGTTTTTTTATTTGTCTATCAATCTAATAATAAATCTATCTATCTCTATGTCTAACTATCTATCTATCTATCTTTCTTTCTATATATTAGTCTATCTATTTGTCTATATATTTGTCTATCTATCTATTTTTCTATCAAACATTCTTCATGTTAATTAGTTATTCAATCAATATATCTATGTATATGTCTATCAATCTATTTATATGTCTATTTATTTGTATATATACCAATCTATCTTATAATCTTTCTATCTATCTATCTATCAATTTATGTATCTAACTATATATCTATTTATCTATCTATCTATCTATCTTTATGTATATCTTTCTATCTATATATTTTCTTATCCATCTATCTATCTATCTATCTATTTGTCTATAAATATGTATATTTATCAGTCTATTTATATGACATTCTATCTATCTATCTATCGATGTATCTAACTATCTATTGAACTATCTATCTATATGTCTGTATATCTATCCATCTATCTATCTTCCTACCTATTTATCTATCTATCTATCTGTCTATATATATATATATATATATCTGACTATATTTCTATCTTTCTATTAGTGTATATATATTTGTCTATCTAACTATCTATTTATCTTTCTATCTATTTATTTGGCTTTCTGTCTGTCTATCTATCTGTCTATCTATCGATCTATTAATATATCTATCTTTCTATCAATCTAATAATCTTTCTACCTATCTATCTATCTATCAGTCAATCTATCTATCTATCTTTATATCAATTTATATTTTGATATGTCTATCATTCTTTCTATCAATATGTCTCTATATCTATTAATATATTTATCAGTCTTTTCTATCTATCTATCTATTTGTTTATATTTTAGTCTATCTAACAATCAATCAATCTATCTATCTATGTCTGTCTCTTTGTCTATCCATTTATCAATCAATCTATCTAATAATATATTTATCTATATGCCTAATAATCTGACAATCTATTTGTTAATCTATTTTTCCATATATCTATCTATATATCAATCTATTTTTCTTTCAATTAATCTATTTATTTTTCTATCTATTTATCTATTAGCCTATCAATCTATCTATCAATTTCTTTATCAATCTGTCTATGAATCTATTGATCAATCATTCTATATGTCTATCTTTTAATCTGTCTATATATCTGTTTATCTATCTATCTATCGGTTAGTCTGTCTATCCATCTTTATATTTGTTTATCTAACATCCTATTTATCTATATGTCTATTTATTTATCTATCTTTCTATCAGTTTAACAATATATCTATCTATCTTTCTTTCAATCTAACTATTATTTTATATTTGTATCTGTCTGTCTGTCTATTTGTCTATTTGTGTATCTATTGTATATTTGTCAGACTGTATATCTGTCTATTTGTTTATTTATCTATCTGCCTGTTTGTCTTCCTACCTCACTACTTGAATTCTTGTATATCTATCTATCTATCTGTCTGTCTGTTTGTCTGTCTGTTAATCCATCTATATTTCATCTGTCTATTTGTCTACATCTCTATTAATCTATCTATGTATCTATTTGTCTATATATATATATATATGTTCTATTTGTCTATGTTTCTATCTATATACTTGTTTATCTATCTATCTATTTATCTATCTTTCAATATTTATATCAGTCTATATATCTTTTTATCCATCATTCTACCTTTCTTTCTATCAATATATGTGTCAACCTATATATATATATATATATCTATATATGTGTCTATCTATCCGTGTATCTACTTGTCTGTCTTTATACTATTTGTCTATATATTTTCTCTCTGTCTATTAGTCTATTTATCTATCTATCTATTTGTCAACCTATTTTTCTATCTATTTGTGTATCTATCTGTCTATCTATTTGTCTATCTATATGTCTATGTATATATCTATCTATCTCTATATGTATCTACCTATCTATATATCAATCTAATAATATTTCAACATATCTTTTTATCTATCTATAAATCTATCTATTTGTATATCAATCAATTAGCTATCTATCTTTTAATCATCAAACAAACTATCTATCAATCTGTATATCCAATTATGTATCAATCTGTATATCAATCTATTTATTAATCATTCTATCAATTTTTCTATATATTTGTCTATCTATCTATACATCAATCAATCTATCTATTTAACTATCAATGTATTTGTATTTCACTTTGTCAATCTATTTGCCTATCTATCTATTAATATATCTATCTTTCTATCAATCTGTCAATCAATCTGTCGTGCTATTTATCTATCTGTCTGTCTATCTATCTCTATATATATTTATCTATTTATGTATCTCTATATCTATGTGTCTATCTATATGTCTATATATCTTTATTTCTATTTGTAAATCTTTCTGTTGATCTATTAGTTTATATATCTATCTGTATATCTATCTGTATATCTATATATATATATATATATATATATATATATATCTATTTGGCCATCTATCTATCTATCTATCTATATTTTTATCTATCTATCTATCTATTTATTTATCTGTCTATTTATATGTCTTTCTATTGAACTTTCTAACTATTAATATACTATCTATTCGTCTATCTATTTGTCTTTCTATCTATCTGTCTATCTATCCATCTATCTATTTGTCTATCTATCTATATGTCTATCTATCTATTTTTCTATATATCTATCTATATATTTATCTACCGGTCTATCTATATATCATTCTGTCTATCAATTATCTATCTATTTATCTATCATTCTGTCTATAAATCTATCTATCAATATATCAATCAATCAATCAAACAAACTTTCTATCTATTTATCTATCATTATATCTATCAATCTATCAATTTGTCTATCTATCTATCTTTTTATGTATCATTCTATTTATCTATCTCTTTATGTATCATTATATCTATCTATCTTTTTGTATACCCATCTATATATGTCTATGCCTATTTATCTATCTTTCTTTGTGCCTATCTATGTGCTAGTATTTGTATATCTCTATTGGTCTATCTATCTATGTATTTTACAATCTATTTATATATCTATTTGTTTATCTATTTATCTATCTATAGATATGTCTTTATGTCTATCTATCTATCTATCTATCTATCTATGTATTTATCTGTTTATATGTCTATCTATCTATCTATCTATTTATTAATCTATCTATATATTTGTGTCTATTGATCTATCTATATTTATCTAACTTTCTATCTATTTATTTATTTATCTATCTATATATATATATATATATATATATATATATAGATATCTATCTATCAATATATCTATATATCTATCTATCTGTCTATCTTTCTATTTATTAATTTTTCTATCTATCTGTCTATTTGACTATTTTTCTATCTATATATATGTCCATATTTATATCTATTTATCTATATATCAATTTGTCTATCTATCTATCTTTCTATCTATCTAACTATCTATTGATCAATCTATCTATCTATATGTCTATCTATTTTTTATATATTTGTTGATATATCTAACTAATGATCTAATGATCTATCTACCTATTTATCTCTCTATCTATTTATCTATCTCTTTATCTATTTATCAATCTATCTATCTTTCTATCAATTTTTCTATCAATCTCTCTAATATTTATTCTATCTATCTGTCTATCATTATTTCTATCACTCGGTCTATGAATCTTTCTATCAATTTGTCTATAAATCTTTCTATCAATTTGTCTATTTATGTGTCTATCTTTCTTTCTTTTTATTTATCAATCTATTTTTCTATCAATCATTCTATCTATCTATCTATATGTGTGTGTGTGTGTGTGTGTGTATATATATATATATTCTATCTGTTTCTCAATATATCTATCGAATAAATATTCTATCTATTTGTATAATAATCTAACTTTCTATATATCTATTTTATTATCTATCTATCTATCTACATACCTATTTATTATCTTTCTATCAATCTTTCTATTTTATCTGTCTATTAATTTTTATGTTAATATATTTATCAATCTGTTTATCAATCTATCTTTCAATATTTATAAAAATCTGTCTATCTATATATCTATCAAATTATCTATCTATCTATCTATCTTCTATTTCTCTATTAATTTAAATATCTATCTATTTATCAGTCTATCTATCTATCTATCTACTTGTATATCTATCTTTATTATCATCTATCTATCTATCTATATTTATATTTATCTGTCTATCTATTTTTCTATCTATCTATCTATCGATCTACCTATTTATATGTATATCTATCGATTGATCTATCTGTCTAGTTATCTATCTATCTATCTGTTTATTTGTCTGAATGTCTATTTATATATCTATACATATCTCTCTCTCTTTCTCTATCTCTTTCTATCTATTTATTTATATATATATATCTATTTATCTTTCTATATATATATATATATATATATATATATATATATATATATATATATATATATATATATATATCTATCTATCTATCTATTTGTCTATATATCTCTTTTTCTACCTGTCTATCTATATATCTATATATATATCTATCTGTTTGTTTGTCTGTCTGTCTATCTATCTATCTATTTATCTATATATCTGGCTATCTATCTTTCTATTAACATATCTATCTATCTATTTCTCTATCTATCTATCTGTCTGTCTATCTAATTGCTTATCTATATGTCAATTTATCTATCTATCTATCTATTTATATATCTATCGATCTATCTATTTTTCTATCTATTTGCCAATATATTTGTATGTCTATATGTCTATCTATCTGTCTATCTATCTATCTATCAGTCTATCTATTTGTTTGTTTATCTGTCTATCTATATGTATATTAATATGTTTATCTATTTATCTAAATTTCTATTTATCTATTTGTCAATCTATCTTTTTATCTACATATCTATCTATGTATCTTTCTATCTGTCCATTTATCTATCAATTTATCTTTCTATCTATATATTTGTGTATCTATTTGTGTGTGTGTGTGTGTGTGTGTGTGTATATATATATATATATATTTATCTGTCTATCTATCTATCTATATATCTATCTATCTATCTATCTATCTATCTATCTGTCTGTCTGTCTATCTATCTTTCTATTTATATATTTATTTCTCTATCTATAATTCTCTCTTTATATATGTCTATATATTTGACTATCTATTTGTCTATCAAACCATCTATCTATATGTCAAATAATATCTCAATCTATCTGCCTATCAATCTATCTATCTATCTTTTTGTCTATCAAACACTATCTCTCTTTCAATCAGTCTATCAAAATGTCTATACATCTATCATTCAACCTGTCTATCAATCTTCCTATCAATCATTATATATATTGTCTATCTATTTGTTTTTTAATCAATCTATTTATACATCTATGTATTTTTCTTTCTATCTCCCTATATATTTGTCTATCTATCTATCTATTGATATATTTTTATATTTATTTATATGTTTTCTATCTATATATTTATCTACCTATCTTTTTATTTATCTATATATCTATTTATTTATCGATATATATATATATATCAATCTATTTATTTGTCTATCAATCTTACTATCTACATATCTATCTATCTCTTTCACTATCTATTAATCTATCTATCTAATTGCATATCTATATGTCAATATATATATATATATATATATCTATCTATCTATCTATTTTTTATCTTTCTGGCTATATATATATATCTATTTATAAGTCTATTGTTTTGTTTATCTATCTATCTATATATCAATCAATATATCTATCAATTTGTCTATCCATCTATCTATCTATCTATCTATCTATATGTATATTAATTTGTCTCTCTATATATCTAACAATATTTTTATATTCTATTTGTAAATCTTTTGGTCTATCTACATTTATTTCTATTTATCTTTCTATCTATGTATCTATCTGTCTATTTATCTTTCTATCTATCTATTTGTGTATCTCTATGTCAATCAATCAATCAATCTTTCTATCTATCTGTCTATCTATTAATCAATCAATCTCTCATTCATTCAATAAATCTATCTATCTATAAGTCTATCAAATTGTTTATCAATCTATCAATCAATCTGTCTATCAATCTAATAATCTATCTATCTATATATCTAACTATCTATCTATTTTTTTTCTCTAAAATTGTCTGCCTATCAATTTGTCTGTCTGTCTGTAATTATCGATCAATCTTCTTGGCTGTCTATCTTTCTGTCAATGTGTTTATCTATGTATCTATCTATCTATTTACCTATATATCTTTGTATCTATCTATCTATCTATATGTATATCTATTTATGAATCTATCTATCTGTCAATCAATCAATTAGTCTATAACACTACAAGAAAATATCAATTTGCCTATGGAATTTTAGCTATGGATCAAACCTTAACTAAATTGCAAGGGATTAGCTAGGGAATAGTAAGGGATTGATGATTTTTTTTATAAAAAAAAAGCAATGGAATAATGATGGATTAGGGAGAGAAAATTATTTGAAAATTCCGCTAAAGAAAAGAAGAGGATATAGCAACGGATTTAGTGATCAATTAGCGACGGAAAATTTTTGTAAATTCCGCTCAAGAAAAGTGGAGATTTTAGCGATGAATTTAGCGATGAGATATCCCTTGCTAATAAAACCCTTGATTTAGAGACGAATTTAGTGACGAAATATCTCTTGCTAATAAAATTTTTAATTTAGCGACAGAATTTTTCTTGCTAATAAAATCATTGATTTAGCGATGGATTTCATGACGGATATTTCCTTGTTAATAAAATCCATGATATAGCGATGGTTTTATCGACGAATATTCCCTTGCTAATAAAATCCATGATTTATCGATAGATTTATTGACAGATTTTCCCTTGCTAAAAAATCAATGATTTAATGATGGATTTAGCGATAGTTTTTCCCTTGCTAATAAAAGTATGATTTAGCGATAGATTTTCCCTTACTAATAAAATCCTTGATTTAGCGATGAATTCTACCTTGCTAATTAAATCTTTGATTTAGCTATGGATTTCCCTTACTAATAAAATCCTTTATTTAGTGACGGATTTAGTGATGGATTTTTCCTTGCTAATAAAATCCTTAATTTAGTGACATATTTTCGATTACTAATAAAATTCTTGATTTAGCGATGGATTTATGTTTTGGAGTACTCCCCCAGAATTATTTTAAAATATGAAACTAATATTTTAACATTTGAAAAAAAAGCACCGAACTATAAATAAATTCGAAACCAGTGCACTCGAATTCATAAATCCTAAACTACCCTCGCCCCTCTCTCATGCCCCTCACCCGCATTCACTCCCCTGCCCCTTGCCCTTGTCCTTTCCCCTACCCCTCACCCGTTACCATTTGCTCCTCGCCCTTGCCCCTCACCTGTCACCCCTTGCCCCTCACCCATCACCCCTCGCCCCTCTTCCCTCACGTCTCTCTCCTTGCCCATCTTTTCTCACCCCTATCCCCTCGCTCCTCTCTACGAACTCCACCGAGATCCTTGGTGGAGCTCCGTTGAGCTCCGTCGTGGAGTTCTTGAAGAGGGGCAAGAGGCTAGGAAGATGGGCAAAGGCAAGGAGAAAGGGCGAGGGGTAGTGGAGATGGGTGAGGGTAGTTTATGACTATGAATTCTAGTGTCTAGATTTAATATTGTATTATGTTTGGTGTCTTTTTTTTTATTATTAAAAGATCTGTTTAAATTTTTTAAATATTTCAAGGGATACCCCAAAATATAATTCCACCATAAAATAAAAACATTGGTGAATCTTTAAAATAAGACAAACTTATTAATGACTCATCTCTTAACAACATAGTTCACTCGATCATCTTCTAAATCGATTTCATATCATTGGACGTGAATGAATCATTTCAAGGATGAATCTTTAGTTACCCATTTCTTTGATTGAACAAGCTTCTCTGCTCAAGTCGTTTCTTATAAAATTCAGTTCGTTCGCGTACTTTGTTATTTATTTTGAGTATTCAAGTTGAAATGTTAGTTTATAGTATTCAAGTCGAAATGTTCATTTTAAATATTTAAGTCTAAAGCTTTGTTTTAAGTATTCAAGTCTAAAGGTTCATTTTTACAATTCAAGTTCACCAAATCTTACACTCAAGGTAAAGCTTAGCATTCTTCTGACGTTTAAAATCATTTTATTTCATAAATTTCATTATCAATTTCAGTTTTCATTGGGTTACATTTACCCCATAGTTTCACAATCTGCACAATTTTTTAAATCGTATCTGTATATGATTGTTTATGAACTATGATTTTCATTGGATCTTATTTTGTTCCATCTGAAAAACTTGTTATTCCACATTCTTTGTATAGAATCTATTAATTCTATGTCATGATTGGTTTCATTTAAACTTTGATTGTTAAATGATTTTGTAGAAGTTTGTAATCAATTCAAGAATAGTTGATTGATTTAGTTCTGATGACTGATTTTTCTACTAGTCATCCTGACTTTTCCCTCTTAGATTATGATTAAAGTTATCAATTTATAGAAAATTTGATTTTTGGTAGATTTTTTTTAGTTTATTTTTAGTTAATTATTTAAATGATTCTGCAAAATAATCAAAATCAAGCTGATTTTTTCCTGTTATTTACAATTCACTCAATGTTGTTATGATCATGGACATTTTCTGTCTTACAATCTTTTCAACTGATGATGGTCAACGGTACAATAGTATGATGGACATGAATGATATTTTAGGCAATCCTGCAATGCCCATGGTTTCAGCAATAAAGATTGCGATTTATGTATGGGGGTTTAATCAGAGTTGGAAAACAGGAAGAAATGGAAAAGAGTGTCAATTGCGAATACCAAAACCACTTCGTCCAGAGCTTTTTGAATTCCCAGCTGGTGACAATGCTCGGTGGTTGGATATATCATGTGGAAAATAGCATACTGTAGCTATGGCTTCTGATGGGTAACATTTTACATGGGGTTTGGTTTCTTTTTCTTTATTCAGATATTTCTACAAATGATTCTTTTTTATCTAGCTATCCATTTATAAGTTTATCTATTTGTCTATCTATATTTCTATCGATTTATCTATCTATATTTCTTTCTTTCTATCTATCTATCTATCTATATATATCTATCTATTTAACTATCTATATATTTGTCTATCTATTTATATATATATATATATATCTATCTATCTATTTATCAATATATCTATGTGTCATATGTCTATCTATTTATATATTTATCTATCTATCAATAAATCTATCTATATGTCTATCAATCTATCTATCAATATATCTATTATTCAATTTTGTCTATGAATCTATCTATCTGTCTAATAATCTATATAACAATCTAATTATCAATATGTCTATTAATTTGTCAATCAATCAATCAATCAATCTATCTATCTATCTATATATGTGTTTATCTTTCTATGTATAAGATATTTATCTATCTATATATCTATATATTTTTAAATCTATCTATCGACCTATCTCACTATTTGTTTACCTGTCTGTGTATTATTCTTTCTATCAATCACTTTTTTAAAACATCTACCAATCTATCTATCGATCTTTCTATCTATTTGTCGATCTATCAATTTATCAATCAGTCTATATATCCTTCTCTCTATCTATCTATCTTTCTATTTTTCTATCTATATGTTTATCTTTCTATTTATCTTCCTATCTATCTGTCTATTTATCTATCAATCTATATGTGTATAGATCCGTATGTCTATCTATTTGTCTATATGTCTTTTTATATTTGCATCTATATGTATGTCTATATAAATGTTTATCTATATGTGTATTTATCTATCTATATGTATATCTTTAATCTATCTATCTATATGTGTATTTATCTATCTATATGTATATCTTTAATCTATCTATCTATATGTGTATCTATCTTTCTATCTATCTTTTTGTCTATCTTTCTGTCTATATATCGATCTATATATGTGTCTATCTATCTAACTATAAATCTATCAATGTGTCTATCTATCTGTCTTTCTTTCATTCTATATATATGTCAGTCTATATGTCTATCTACTTGCATGTGTATATGTCTATCTATCTGTGTGTCTATCAATCAGTCAATCTGTCTAACTATATATCTTTTTTTCTATCATTCTATCTGCCTTTCTATCTATTTGTCTATATATCTAACAATCTGTATGTCTATCTATCTATCTTATCTAAATATTTTTCTATCTATCTATCTATCTATTTGTCTATCTCTCAATCTATGTGGCTGTCTATTGGTCTGTCAATCTCTCTTTTATTTGTTTTCCATATTTTTGTAAATCTGTTTATTTATATGTCTATCTATATGTCAATCTATCCATCAATCAAACTATCTATCAATATGTATTTCTATCTATTTGTCTATCAGTCTATTTATCTCTTTGTTTGTCTATCTATGTTTCTATCTATCTATCTATCTGTCTATGTGTCTATCTATATGTTTAACTATGTACGTGTATATCTGTCTATCTAAATGTGTGATTATTATTCTGTCTATATTACTATATGTTTGTATATCTATTTATCTTTCTTTCTTTCTGTCTGTCATTATATCTATCTATCTAGCTATCTAACTATATGTTTATCTTCCAATATATTTATCTATCTATATATGTATCTATCTATATATCTATATATTTTATATATTTCTATCTATTTTCTTGTCAATTTTTTGTCCAACTATCTATATATCTATATTTCTAAATATCTATTTATAAATCTATAGAAAATAGTGTATATTTTTGTCTATCTATCTGTATATCTCAGTATCTATATGGCTATCGATTTGTCTGTCTATCTGTATATCTATTTATCTATATACCTCTTAATCTATTTATCTATGTATATATTAATTTATCTATCAATCTATCCATAAATCATTCTATCAATCTATATATCAATCAATCAATCTATCTGTTTATATATCTATCTGTATATCTATCTGCATATCTATTTGTTAATCAATATATCTATATATCTAACTGTCTATCTCTCTATATGTCTGTCTATCTGTCTATCAATCTGTTTATCGATCGATCTATCTATCTATCTATATATCTATCTGTCTATCTATCTTTCTATTTATATGTCTATATATTTGTCTATCTTTCTATCTGTCTATCTATATGTTCATCTATTTGTTTGCCTATTTGTCTATATATCTGTATGTCTATTTTTTGTCTATCTGCATGTCTATGTCTATATATCTTTATATCTATCTATCTATTTATTTATCTATTAGCCTATCATCTATCTATCTATCTTTCTATCTGTCTGTCTATCTATCTATATATCTATCTATCCATCTTTTTGTCTGTCTATTTGTCTGTCTATCTGTCTAGTCTGTCTACTAGTCTATCTTTCTAAGTATCTATCTGTCTATCTATCGATCTCTCTATTTGTCTATTTATGTGTCTATTTGTATATTTTTTTATTTGTCTAACAATCTATCAATCTATCTATTATTTTTCTACCTATCTATTTATATATCTATTTATTTTACTATCTATTTGTCTATCTATCTGGCCTATATATGTGTATATCTATTTTTCTATCTATTTGTCTCTCTATCTATCTATCTATCTATCTATATCTATCTAATTGTCTATATATATATATATATATATATATATATATATATATATATATATCTATCTACCTATCTATGTATCTATCTATTTCTCTATATATCTATATATCTATCGGTCTATCTATCTATATGTCTATCTATCTATCTATTTATCAGTCTATGTATCTATCTATCTATCTATATGTCTATCTTTTTATCTATATGTCAATCAATCAATCAATCAATCAATCTTTCTAACTATCTATCTGTTTGTAAATCTCTCTCTCTCAATCTATTTGTCTATTTATCTATCGATATATCTATCTGTCTGTCTATCTATGTATCTATCTATCTTTCTATCTATCTGTTTGTCTATATATATGTATATCAGTCTATCTATCTATGTATCTATCTATATATCTATCTAAATGTGTATCTATCTGTATATATATAAATCTACCTATCTATGTTTCTTTCTATTTCTATATATATCTATATATCTATTAGTCTATCTATCTATATGTCTATCTATCTATCTATCTATTTATCATTCTATGTATCAATCTATCTATCTATATATCTATCTATATATCTTTCAATCTTTCTATCTATCTATTTGTTTATCAATCTCTCTCTCTCTCTCTCTCAATCTATTTGTCTATATATCTATCTATCTATATGTCTATTTGTCTATCTATCTGTGTATCTATATATCTTTCTATCTTTCTATCTTTTTATATATCTATCTATGTCTATCAGTCTATCTATCTATCTATATATCTAGATGTCTAACTATCTATCTATCCTTATATCTATGTGTTTATTTATTTGTCTATCTTTCTATCTAGCAATTTGTCTATCTATATATCTATTATCTATCTATCTATCTATCTATTTGACCATCGATCTGTCAATATATCTATCTATCTATCTATCTATCTATCTATATCTATATCTATATCTATCTTTCTATCTATTTGTCTATTTATTTTACTATCTATTTATCTATTTAACTATCAAACTAAATATATATATTTCTATCGATATGTCTATCTATCTATCTTTCAGTCTATCTATTTGTCTATCAATAAATAAATAAATAAATCAATCTATATCTATTTGTTTGTCTATCTATATATTTATCTATCTATCTGCATATCTATCATTCATTATATCTTTCTATTTGACTATCTATCTATCAATATATCTATCTATCTATCTATCTATCTTTTAGTTTATATATCTATTTATATATCTTTATATATGTGTTCCTATCTATTTTTATCTATCGACATGTCTATCTATTTATCAATTTGTCTATCTATCTATCTATCTACCTATCTATCTTATAATTTGTGTCCATGTCTCTCTTTCTGACTATCTATCTATCTATCTAATAAATTGTCTAAATATCTTTCTATCTATAAATCTATCTATCATTATGTCTATTTTCTATTTATGCATCAATCTATCAATCTATCTATCTCTCAATCTATCTATCATCTATCTATAAATCTATGTATCATTATATTTATTAATCTGTCTTAAATTTTGTCTATAAATAGATCTAGTAATCTGTTTATCTACTATCTATTATTTAATTATTTATCTATCTGTCTATATGTATCATTATGTCTATTTTCTATCTATTTGTCTCTCTATCTCTTTATATATATATATATATATATCTATCTAATTGTCTATCTATCTTGTATATATATATATATATATATATATATATATCTATTATCTATCTATTTATCTACTTATCTATGTATCTATCTATATCTCTTTATATCTATATATCTATCGGTCTATCTATCTATATGTCTATCTATCTATCTATCTATTTATCAGTCTATGTATCTATCTATCTAAATGTCTATCTTTCTATCTATATGTCATCAATTATCAATCAATCTTTCTATCTATCTATTTGTCTGTCAATCTCTCTCTTACATCTATTTGTCTATCTATCTATCTAATTATATATCTGTCTGTATGTCTATGTATCTATCTATCTTTCTATCTATCTGTTTGTCTATCAATATGTCTATCGGTCTATCTATCTATCTATATATCTATATGTCTAATTATCTATCTATCTTTATATCTGTGTTATTTATCTGTCTATCTTTCTATCTAGCAATTTATCTATCTATATATCTATTTATCTATCTATCTATTTGACCATCGATCTATCAATATATCTTTCTATCATTCTATCTCTCTATCTATCTCTCTATTTATCTTTCTATCAATTTGTCTATTTATTTTTCTATCTATCTGTCTATCTATCGATTTAACTATCAAACTTAATATCTATATGTCTATCGATATGTCTATCTATCTATCTATCTTTCGGTCAATCTATTTGTCTATCTATAAATCAATCAATCAATCTATCTATATCTATCTTAATGTCTGCATATATATTTATCTATCTATCTGCCTATCTATCATTCATTATATCTTTCTATTTGACTATCTATATATATATATATCTATTTATCTATCTATCTATCTATATATCTTTCTATCTATCTATCTTTTTGTTTATATATCTATTTATATATCTATATATATGTGTTTCTATTATTTTTGTCTATCTGAATGCCTATCTATCTATCAATTTGTCTATCTATCTATCTACCTATCTATCTTTCAATTTGTCTATGTCTTTCTTTCTGACTAATTATCTATCTATCTAATAAATTGTCTAAATATCATTATATATATCAATCACTCTATCATTATGTCTATTTTCTATCTATGTATCAATCAATCAATCAATCTATCTATCTATCTATCTCTCAATCTGTCTATCATCTATCTTTCAATATATATATCATTATATTGTTTAATCTGTCTTAAATTATGTATATAAATGGATCTAGTAATTTATTTATCTACTATCTATCTATCTATTTATTTATCTATATGTCTATATGTATGTCTATCTATCTGTCTATCTATCTGTCATTCTATCTTTCTATCTATGTCTGTTTGTATATCTATCTGTCTATCAATCTATCTAATAATCTATCTATCGATCTAACAATCTGTCTATAAATTTGTCTAACAATCAATCTATTTTTGTATCAATCAAACTATCTATCTACTTATCTATCTATTTATCTATCTATCTATCTATCTGTATGTCTATCTATCAGTCGGTCTGTCTATCTATCTATCTATCATTCTATCTATCTATATGTCTGCATATCTATGTAGGCTATATGTTTGTCTATTTATCCATCTATCTTTCTATTTATCTATCTCTTTATCTATCTATCTATATATCTATCTATCTAACTGACTACTGTCTATAAAACTATATGTATATTTTTTAATCATTCTGTTTTTGTATATGTCTATCTATTTGTATATGTATATATCTGTCTATCTATCTATCTATCTACTTTTCTATCTATTTGTTTATATATCTATCTATATATCTATCTATCTATCAATTTATCTGTCTAATTATTTCTGTATATATATGTATATCTATTTGTCTATCTATCTATCTATTTTTATATATTTATCTATCTATTTGTCAATATATTTTTATATCTACATGTCTTTTTGTCTTTTTGTATATCTATCTATTTATTTAAATATTTATCTATATGTTATCTTTTATTTATATGTCTATCAATCTATCTATCTATTTGTATATCTATCTATCTATCTATCTATCTTTCTTTCTTTCTTTCCTTTTTTTCTATCTATCTTTCTTTCTATATATCTGTCTATCTTTTTGCTAACATTTTGACTATCTATCTATTATTTATCTGTCTGTCTTTCTATCGATATGTTTATCTAACTTTCTATCTATCTTTCTATCTTTTTATCTATCTACTTGTCTATATAACTATTTATCAATTTATGTATCTATTTATCTATTTGTCCATAAATTTATCTATATATCTGTCTATATATCTATGTATCAATATTTCTATCTTTCTATTTTTCTATATATTTTTTTATCTATATGTGTATCTATCTATCTGGCTATCGAAATACTTGTCTACCTATTTATATATCTATCTATCTATTTATTTGTCAATCTATATGTATATCTATATGTATATCTATATGTCTGTCTTTCAATCTATCTATGTTTCAATCTATCTGTCTATCTATATTATTTATCTTACATTCTATGAATCTATCTATTATATATGTTTATCAATTTTTCTATCTATTTTTTAATCTATCTATTTGTCAAATACACTTTCTATCTATCTATTTATCTATCTTTCTAACAATCAATCTATCTTTCTATTTATCTATCTGTCTATCTATCAATCTATATTTCTATCTATCTATCAATCTATCTATCAAACTATCTTTCAACCTCTTTATGAATCAATATATCAATCTATATACCTATATGTTTATCAATTTGTTTATATATTTATCTCTCTATTTGTCTAGTTATTTATCTAGTCTATCTGTCTGTCTGTCTATCTATCTATCAATCTATCTTTTAATTTATCTATCAATCTATCTTTTAATCTATCTATCTATTTATTTATCTATCTACATTTCTATATATATATGACTATCTATCTATATATTTGTATGTATATCTGTCTTTCTATCTCTTTTTGTATCTATCTGTCTATATGTCAATTTTTTGCCTATCTATTTGTCTGTTTATATATCTATTTATATGTCTATATATCTATCTATCTATCTTTCTTTCTGTCTATCTATTTATCTATCTATCTATTTATCTATCTATCTATTTTTATCTATCTATCTATATATTATCTTTCTATCTATCTAAATATTTGTATGTATATCTGTATATCTATTTGTCAATCTATCTAACTTTCAATTTATCTATCATCTATCTATCATTCTATTTATCAAACTGCCTAAAAATCTATCTATAAATGGATCTAGTAATCTGCCTATTTATCTATTTATTTATCTATCTGTCTATCTGTGTCTCTATCTATCTATCTGTCTATCTTTCTATATATATATAGTCTATCTATCTATCTATCAATATATCTATAAATCTATATACTAATCTTTCTATCTTTCTATATATCAATCTATCTAACAATCAGTCTATATATTTTTCTATCAATTTATCTATTATTGAGTATATCTATCTATCTATATGTCTGTCTGTCTATATGTCTCCATATCTATGTTGCTATATGTATGTCTATCTATATATCTATCTATCTAGTTTTTTGTCTGTTTATCTATCTATATATATGTCTATCTATTTTACTTTCTATCTATCAAACTATATGTATGTTTATCAATCAATCTATTTGTGTATCTATTATATATTTGTCTATGTATCTATCTATCTATTTGTTTATCTATCTATTTTTATATCTATCTGTTTATATATCTATCTATATATCTATCTATCTATATGTCTATCTATGTAACTTTCTATCTATCCGTCTATCTATCTGTCTATCTATCTTTATATCTATCTATCTAATTATTTGTCTATACATCTGTCTATCTATTTGTCTATCAATCTGTCTATCTATTTTTCTATTTATATATCTATTTATTTGTCTATATATCTATCGATATATATGTCTTTTTATCTATATGTCTATATATTTATTTATTTATCTATCTATCTATATGTCTATCTGTTTGATTTATGTCTATTATCTGTCTATCTATTTATCTATCTTTATTTTTATTTATCTATCTATCTTTCTATATATTTGTCATTCTTTCTGTTTATTATTTGACTATCTATATATCTATCTATCTATTTATCTGTCTATCAATATATTGATCTATCTATCTAACTCTCTATCTATCTATCTAACTTCTATCTATCATTTTGTCTATCTATCTGTCGGTCTATCAATCTATCTATTTATGTAACTATTTATCTACTTGCCTTTCAATTTGCCAATATATTTGTCTATATATCTATGTATCAATCTGTCTGTCTTTGTAATTGCCTATATATATCTATCTATATCTATTCTAGTTGTCTATATATGTGTCTATCTATCTGTCTATCTATATATTTCTATCTATTTATCTATCCATCTATCAATCTATATGTCTATCTACCAGTCTCTCTATCAATCAATTAATCTATCTAATTATTTATCTATCTATCAATATTATCTATCTTACATTCTATGTATCTGTCTATTATATCTATCTATCAATTTGTTGATCTATCTATCTATCTATTTGTCGAATACTCTATCTATCTATTTATCTATCTTTCTATCAATCAATCAATCTTTCTTTCTTTCTATCTTTCTATCTTTATATCAATTTGTATTTCAACCTGTTTATCAAACAATCTATCTATTTATTTATCAATCTATCTTTCATCCTCTCTATCAATCAATCTATCAATCTATCTACCTATATGTCTATCAATCTATTTATATATTTTTCGATCTATTTGTCTAGCTATCTATCTAGTCTATCTATCTATCTATCTTTCTTTCTTTCTTTCAATCTATCTATATATTTATCTATCTATCTACCTTTCTATCTATTTGTCTATCTATCTGTATATTTGTATGTGTATATGTTTGTCTATCTATTTATGTACCTGTATGTCTATATGTCTATCTATTTGTCTATTTATAAATCTATTTATATATCTATCTATATATCACTCTATTTATCTATATATATGTTTGTCTATCTGTCTATCTATCTATCTATCTAATTATCTTTCTATCTATTTGAATATTTGTCTGTCTATCTATATGTCTATCTATCTATCTATCTACCTGTCTATTTATCTATATGTCTATATGTCTGTCTATTCGTCTTTATATATATCTGTTTATTTATCTATCTAATTATTTGTCTATCTTTCTTTCAATCTAATTATATGTCTATCTGTCTATCCATATGTCTATCTATCTATCAGTCTATCTGTCTATGTATGTAGGTATCTATCTATCTATATATCTATATATCTTTCTATCTCTTTATCTATTTGTATATATATCTATCATTCTATATGTTGATCAATATGTTTGTTTATCTATCTATATATCAATCTATTTATTTGTTTTTCTATCTATCTATCTATCTATTTGTCTATCTATATATTTATATATTTATCTATCTGGCTATGTGTATTTCTATCTATCTATCTATCTATCTATATTTATATCTATCTATCTATTTATTTGTCTATCTTTATGTAAATCTATCTGTCTATCTATCTATCTTTTTATTTATCAATCAATATATCTATCTATCTATGTATCTATCTATCTTTCTATATATCCATCTATCTATATGTCGGTCTATTTATTTGTAAATTTATTTTTCTATTTATCAGTCTATCAATTTTCTATCTATTTGTTTATCTATCTGCCTATCTATATGTCTATTTATCTTTCTTATCTATTTGTCTATCTATAGGTATATCTATTTCCGTATCTATCTGTTTATCTATGTGTTTATGTATATGTATATCTATTTGTCTATCTATATATCAATCTCTCTATCTCCTTATCTATCTATTTATCTATCTATTTTTTTATCTATCAATCTATCTATATATCTATCTATCTTTATAAATATCTATCCATCAGGCTATCTTTTAGTCTATCTATCTTTCTATCTATCTATCATTCTATCTATCTCTCTAACTGTGTATCTATCTATTTATCTTTCTGTAAATGAATCTGTCTATCAATCTGTCTATCTATCTATCAGTCTATTTATCTATCTATCTATCTATCTCTCTGTCTATCTATATGTTTATCTATCTTTCTATATATTTGTCGATTTATCTATCTATCTATCTATCTTTTAATCTATCAATCTGTATATCAATTTTCTATCAATCTATCTTTCAATATCTCTATTAATCTATCTATCAATCTTTCTATATTTATGTCTATATGTCTGTCTGACTATCTATCTATATCTATCTCTATATCTAATTGTCTGTCTATTATCTTATCTATCTATATATCTTTATATCTATTATCTTTCTATATATCTATCTATTTATCTATCTCTCTGTCTATATATCTATCTATATATTTGTCTATGTATCTGTTTATCTATGTGTCAATATATTTGCATGTCTATCTTCCTATCTACCTATATGTCTATTTATTTTTCTATCTATCTTTCTCTTTATCTATCAATATGTCTATCTATCTGTCTCTCTGTATGTTTGTATATATATCTATGTATTAGTCTTTCTGTCTATCTATCTGTCTATTGTCAATCAATCTATCTATCTATCTGTCTATCTATCTATATATCTATCTAGTTGTCGGTATACATGTTTAGAATCTATCTATCTTTCTTTTTTTCTATCAGTCTGTCTATCTTTTTATTAATCTATTTATCTATCTATGTGTCTATTTGTCTATTAATCTATTTGTCTACTATTTGTCTATATTTCTATCTATCTATTTATTTGTCTATCTATCTATATAATTACTTATCTTACTATATTTCTATCTAACTGTCTATCTATCTGACAAATAGATAGATACATACATACATAGACAGATACATAGATAGATAGAATGATTAAAAGATAAATAAATAGATATATAGACAAATAGATATATAGAAATATAGATAAATAGATAGATAAAAGATAGATAGATAGATAGAACATATATATATATATATATATATAGATGATAGACATACAGATAGATAGACAGATATATAGACATATATATTAGATAGATATATAGATAGATCGGTTGATTGATTTATAAATTTACATATAGATAGACAAATAGATATATCAATTGATTGACATATAGATAGATAGACAGATAGATAGGTAGATAAAAAGATAGATAGATAGATAGTTAGACATATAGATAGACAAATAAATAGATAGATTGATTGATAGACATATATATAGACAAATAGATAGACAAATAGATAGATATACAGTCACACAGATAGATAGACAAATAGATGGATAGACATACAGATAGATATACAGTCACACAAACAAATAGACAGACAGATAGATAGATATAAAGATTGATATATTGATAGATTATTAAACAGATAAAAAGACAGATACATAGATAGAAACATAGAGAGAGATAGATTAATTGAAAGATAGAGAAATAGATATATGGATAGAAAGATAGACACACATAAATAGATAAATAGACAAATAGATTGACAGATATATAGATTAAAATATAGATAAATAGATGGATAAAAGATAGATAGATAGATAGATAGACTGATAGATAGATAGATAGATGGATATATTAGATAGATATATAGATTTACAGATAGATTGATTGATAGATTGACATATAGATAGACAAATCGATAGACATATAGATTGTCAGATAGATTGATTGATATATTGACATAAACATAGACATGTCGATAGACATATAGATAGACAAATAGATAAATAGATAGATAAACAGAATGATATACAGAAAGATAAACAGACTTATAGATTGATAAATAGAAATATAGATAGACATATGATAGATTAATAAATAGACATATAGATAAACATAAAAATATACAAATAGATACAGAGATAGATTGATGGAATGATAGATAGATAATAGATTTATAAACAGACACATAGATAGTCAGATATATAGATAGTCAAAATGATATACAAAAAGAAAGATTGGTAGATAGATAGATAGATAGATAAATTTATAGATAGATAGACAAATAGAAAGAAAGAAAGACTGACATATATAAAGATAGGCTGATAGTTAGATAATAGATTGACGGGTAGACAAACACAAAGATAGAAAGATATATATAGATACACAAATAGATAGATAGATAAATTGATAGATTGATAGACAGTTGGAAAGCCAGATTGAGAGATTTATTGATAGATAGATTGATAGAGAGATTGATAGCCAGATTGATAATTAGATAGAAAGATAGATTGACATAAAGATAGATAGATAGATAGATAAACAGATAAATATATAGATAGACAGATAGATAGGAAAATAGATTGACTGATAGTAGATAAACAAATAGATACATAGATTAATAGATAAATAGTTAGACAGATTCAAAGACAGATAGATAGTCATATAGATAGATAGTTTGAGATAAAAATTTAGAAAGAGAAAGATAGATCGATAGATAGAAATATTGGTAGAAAAATAGATGAGCAGATAGATAGGTAGATATAAAGTTAGACAAATGATAGATATTTAGATAAATAATAGATAGATAGATAGACAGACAAATAGATAGATAGATATATAAAGAATTAGATAGATAGAAAGATAGATATATAGTTAGACATATAGATAGATAGATAATTAAATAGATATATAAACTAATTATAGATAGATAAATAGATTGACAGATTGATAAATAAATATATAGATAGATTGATTGACAAATAGATAGACAAATAGATAGAGAGATATATAGATAGAATGATCATTTAGATAGATTGATAGATTGATAAATAGATTGATCTAAAGATTGATAGACAGATTGATAGACAAATTGATAGGCAAATTGATATATAATTTGATAGAAACATGGATTTACAAATTGATAGATAGATAGAAAATAGATAGATAGATAATTATACAGATAGATAGATAGATAGTAAGATTATTAAACAGACAAATAAAATGATTATTTGACAAACATATTGACAAATAAATAGATGAAAAATTTACATATAGATTGATAGTTAGAAGACTAATATATACATAGATATTTCAAAAATAAAATAGATAGATAAATAGACAGATAAAATTACATATAGATAGACAAATAGAAAGATGGACAGATACATTGATTGACAGACAAATAGAGAGAATGTTAGTTAGATAGACAGATTGACTGACATATAGAAAGATTGATAGA
>JAREIK010003674.1:49930-127340 GCA_029783825.1 Sapria himalayana
CATATAGATAATAAAACAGATAAATAGAAAGTTAGACAAATAGATAGACGGGCAAGTTGTTTGGCAGGTAGACAATCAGGCAGGTAGGTATACAGATAGATAGATAGATAGATAAAAAACAAATAGTCACATAGAATGAAAGACAAATATAGAAATAGACAAACAAACAAATAGATTGACAAGAAAATAGATTGATAGACATATTCATAGAAAGATTGATTGTTTGTTTGATTGACAAATTGATAGATAGATAGATAGTCAGAAAGATTGATAGATAGATAGATTAACAGAGAGATAGACAGACATATAGTTAGATAGATAGATAGATAGATAAATTAATACAGAAATACATATGTAGATAAATAGACACATAGATAGTTAGTTAGATAGACAGATAGATAAAAAGTCAGACATACAAATAGTTAGATAGATACATAGATGGATTGATACATAGATAAATAGACATATAGATATACAAATAGACAGAATGACTGATACATAGATAGATAGATTGCTAGATATATAGATAGACAGATAGATAGTCAAACAAAAGTAAGGTAGATAGATACACAGATAAAAAAAAGGATGATAAATAGACATATAGAGAGAAATTTATAGAAAGTTAAATAGATAGATTGATAGAAAGAATGATAGAAAAATTTATAGATAAATTGATTGATAGATAGATAGATAGATTGATAAAAAGACATATAGACAGATAGACAGATAGATAGATAGATAGATATATATATATATAGATAGATATACTTATAAATCTGCATTTTATTATATAAATAGATAGATGAATAGATAGACAGATAGATACATAAATAAATAGATAGATAGACAGAAAGACAGATAAATATATTGATAGATAGATAAATAGATAAAAAGATTTATAGATAGATAGATAGACAGATTGATAGATAGGTAAATAAATAATTAGATAGATGTATAAATAGCTTGATAGAAATATAGATAGAAAGATAGATAGATAGATAGACATACAAGTTATTTAGATAGATATATAGATTGATAAATAGATTGATAAATAGTTTGATTGACAAAAATATAGATATATAGATAGACAATTAAATTGGTAGATTATTAGAATATTGATGGACATATTGATAGATATTTTGAAAAGATAGATTGATAGAAAGATAGATTGATTGATAGAGAGACAGACAGACAGATTGATAGATTGATATATAAATAGATTCATAGATAAATAAATAAATTGACAAATTATTAGATAGATAGATAGATATATAGATTAAGAAATAGATAGACGGATAGATAAGCAGATAGAAAGATAGATAAATTGACAAATAGATGGATGTATAGTTAGATAGATAGATATATAGTTAGACAATTAGATAGATAGATATATTAACAAATAGATAGACAAATAAATAAAAAGATTGATAGGCAAATTGATACACAGATATATATTTAAAAAAATAGATATATAGATAAATACATAAATAGACATATAGATAGATAAGTAGATAGGCAGATTGATCAATATATAGATTGATAAATAGGCTGATAGATTCATATATAGATAGATAGATTGATAGATTGATTAATTGATTGACAGATAGATAGACATATAGATAGAAATATAGGTAGATAGATAGATAGATAGATAGATAGATAGATAGAGAGACAAACAGATAGATAGATAAATAGAATAGATAGATAGATATAAAAATAGATAGATTGACAAAAAGACTAATATATACATAGATAAAAAGATAGACAGACTAATATATAATTAGAGAGACTGAACAATAGATAGATAAATAGACAGGTTGATATTTAGTTTGATCTTTAGAATGATAGAAAGACTAATCAATTTATTGATAAATAGATATATAGATTCATTAATAAAAGATAGATAAATAAATAGATAGAAAAATAGATATTCAGATAGATAGACAGACTAATAGACTGATAAATAAAAAAGATATATATAATGATATATAGATAGTTAGATATACGGATAGATAGAAAGATAGATACACAAAAAGATAGATAGACGAATAGAAAAATAAATAAAAAATAAATAGATAGATAGACAGATAAATAGATAAAATAAAAGAAAGAAAAATAGATAGAAACATAGATAGATAGATTGGTAGAAATATCTACAAAATATAGACATAAAGATATAAGATATACTAATAGATCGATATATTAATAGACAAATAGGTATACACATAGATAGATAGTAAGATAAATAGATAGATAGATAGTTAGATTGATATATAGATAAATAGACAGATAGATAAATATATACATCGACATATATATAGTTAGATTGACAAATATATAGACAAATAGATATATAAAAAGATAGACATCTAAATATAGATAGATAGATATATTGATAGACAAATATATAGGCAGATAGATAGATAGATTAATAAATTTACAAATTGATAGATATATTGATAGATAGAGAGATTGATAGACAGATAGATTGACACGTAGATAGAGAGATTTATAAATAAATAAATGTACAAAATAGACAAACAGATAGATAGATAGATAGACAAATAGATGGACAGATAGAAAGATGGATAGATAGTTAAATATATAGATTGATAGATATATAGGTAAATAGATACATAAATATATTGACATATATATAGATAGATAGAGATACAAAAAGATTGACAGATAGATGGACAGATTGTTAGACAGATAGTTAGATTTAAAAATATATAGATAGATAGATTTATAAGCAAATAGATATTTTGATTTATATAATTACTGATGTACAGCTAGATAAACAAATAGATAAGTATATTGATAGATAGATAGATTGATTGATTTATAGTTAAATAGATAGATAGATTAATAAAAAGAAAGATATATAAATTGATAGATAGATAGATATATAGATAGATAGATAGAGAGATTGATAGATAGATAGACTAATTGACAGACTAATTAATAGAGTGATATATAGATAGACAAAAAGAAATATTGACATAAATATAAACAAAAATTTTGACATATAGATAGACAGATAGAAAAATAGATATATAAATAGATAGATAGATAGATAAGTAGATAGACAAATAGATACATTAATAGATAGATAGATAGAAAAATAGATAGATAGATAGATAGATAGAAAGATAAATCATTTCATTCATTGATTGATTGACAGACAGACATATAGATAGATAGATAGAAATATATGTATATAGACTGATAGATTGAAAAATTGATAGAAGCATAAACAAATAGATAGAGAGATAAATAGATAGAATGATAGATTGATAGGTAGATAGCTAGATTGATAGATCAATAGATTGATAGAATCATAGACAAATAGTTAGACAGATTGATAGACAGATAAATGGATATACAGATAGATAGATAGATAGATAGACAGATAGATAGACAAATAGATAGATAGATATATAGATAAATAGATAGATAGAATGGTAGATAGAAAGATGAACTTATAGATATAGATATATATATATATAGACAGACACATAGACATACAGACAAGTTGGAAAATAAACTTATAGATAGATATATAGATAGAATGTTAAATTGAAAGATCAAAATATAGATAGAAAGATAGTTAAACAAATAGATAAATAGAAGAAAGACTTATAGAAAGAGAAATTGATAAACATTTAAATAAATAAAAATATATATATATATATATAGAAATGTAAATACATAGACAGATAGGTAGACAACTATTAGACAGATAGCTAGAAAGATTGTTAGACATAAAGATAGACAGATTGACCGATAGATTGATAGACACATTGATAGAAACACAGATAGATGGATAGATAGATAGATAGATAAATCGATTGATATACATATAGATATACTGATAGATAGGCAGTTAGATAGACAGATTGATAGCTAGCTTTCTAGATTGATTGATTGATTGACATAATAATAGACATATAGACAAAGAGATGGATAGACAAATAGATAGACACAGATTTAAAAATTGAATGGTAAACAGATAGTTAGATAAATAGATAAATAGATTGATATATAGATTTATAGACAGATATATATACAAAAAGCTAGACTAATAGAATGATTGATTGATAAACATATAGATTGATTGATTGATTTATAGATTGAGAGATAGATAAATATAATAATCGAAAATAGAAGAATAAAAAAATATATAGATAGATAGATAGACAGATATAAAGATAGATAGATAGACAGATCGATAGACAGATAGATAGATACATAGATAGAGAGTTACTTAGATAAATAGATAGATTGATTGATTGATATATAGAAAGATATATAGATTGATAGGCAGATAGATAGATAGTTTGAAAAATAGCTAGATAGATTGAAAGATAGAATAATAGAAAGACAGACAGAAAGATAGATAGAAAATAGACACACAGATAAAAAGATACAAAGATAAATAGATAGATAGATAAACATATAAATAGATTGATAGACAAATTTATAGACATATAGATATATAGAAATCTAGTCTAATAGAATGATTGATTAATAGATTGATTGATATACAGAGTTATAGATTGATTGATTTATAGATTCACAGAAATAAAGATAGTAAATAAATAAAAAATAGATAGACAATGGATAGACAAATAGATAGAAAGATAGACAGACAGATAGATAGACATATGGAAAGATAGATCAATGCATGTATTAATTAACTGATAGATAGGCAAATAGATAGATAGTTAGACAGATAGATAGACATATGGAAAGATAGATAAATACATTTTTTTTGATTGACAGATAGATAGCTAGATTAATAGATGGATAGATAGATATATAGATAAATATAAAGTTAGATAGATAGTTAGATAAATAGATAGATAGATAAATAGACATGTAGATAAATAAATAGATAGACACATAGATAGATTGATTGATAGACATATAGATTAATAAATAGATAGACACATAGATAGATTTATAGATAGACATATAGATAAATAAATAGATAGACACATAGATAGATTGATAGATAGAATAATAGATAGATTAATAGACATATAGATTGATATATTGATCAAAAGATAGATTGATAGATAGATTGATTGATATATATATATATTGATAGATATATATATATATATATATAGACAGATAGACATAAAGAAAGAAAGATAGATAGATAGATACACCTATAGATAGACATAAAGATAGGTAAATAGATATATAAATAGATAAAAAAATGGATAGAAAAACAGATAGACATATAGATAAATACATAGATAGACATATAGATAGATACATAGATAGATAGAAAAATAGATATATAGATAGATAAACAGATAGATAGATAGATAAATAGACAGACATATAGATAGATAGATGGATAGATAGTTAGAAAGAAAGAAATAAAGATAGATAGATAGATATATATATATATATATAGACAAATTGATAAACAGATAGATATATAAAAAAAGTTCGATATATCAATAGATAGATAGTTTGAATTATTTATTGATAGATAAATTGATAGACAAATTCATAATTATATTGATAGATAGTTTGAATGATTTATTGATAGATAAATTGATAGACAAATTCATAAATATATTGATAGATTGATTGAAATACTAATAGATTGATTGATTGATTGATAGAAAGATACTACAACAAAAATCCCATATAGCAAGGTACAAATCCCTAGTTAAATGGGCATTTTCTGTCATTAAATATGATATAGCGATGGATTAACGATGGATCGGTTCCCTATCTAAAGTGTTGGTTGCTAAAATTTAGCAAGGGAAATTGTCGCTAGCTAAAAATTTAGTGACGGAAAATTTCTTACTAAAAAAAGATAAATTCCCTAGCTAAATTAGCAAGCTAAATGAGATTTTCCATCGCTAAACAAAAATAATGATGCAAGATTTCCCAAGTTAAAGTACTTGTCACTAAATTTTAGCGATAGAAATAATCCATAGCTAAATAAATTTAGCAATGAAAAGTTCCGTTGCTAAAATATAGATTTCCCTTGCTAAATTAGCCAGGTATTTTTCCCAAATTTTTTTAATTTCAAAAGCATTTTAGAATTTAATTTATTTTAAAATTTTTTAATTAAATAATTTAATATTTTTATTTTAAATTTAATAAAAAATGAAACTACAAATAATTTATAATAAACACAAAATAAAATCATTTAATAACTTGTTCTAATTTAATATTTTACATAATTGAAAGAAAAAAATAACAAAATATTATTACATTTTTTTCATCAATGTATATACTAATAGTGCATAAAGTATAATATATCCATTCATTTACATTTTTTTTTGACAAGTGTTATTTATTAGTTATAACCCTCTCTTTTGGCGGAGGAATACCATTTTTACAAACTAACATCTACCCTTATCCCTATTACACCCAATATTTAAGAAAATCTTTAACATTTAGATCAAACTAAGTGTATAAATTTAAAGGGAAATGTTTTTGAGGTCTTGAGATCTTCCTTTAAGCTTTGAGAAGTTCATTCTTTCTAATGAAACCATGGCTGAATCTTTATTCGTATAGTAAAGATATGTGCAGTCTTTTTCAAGAGTCCATGTCTCTTCCACGTCTTGTAAGGTGAGACCTTTGATTTGGAATTCTTCTTGTGATGTTACTCTTTGAGAGATGCTAGAATGCTTTCGCTTTTTTAGAGTATCCCGCCTTGAATATCAGCATTGCATCTTTTAAATTCTACTTTGTAATAAATATTCTGCCAGATGTGCTTGGTAATCAGCAGCTCTTAACTTTTCTGCTTAACCATCAATTTCTGGAAATTCCAACCAGAAAAAACTAGAAAATTCAGCAGCAGACTCCCTCCTTAAGCTGTAAGAGTTCCATGCTTGGCTGCCTCCCTCCTTGCTTTTTAAGCTTTGATTTTCCTTTACTCTACTATTGCTTCTTTACATGAGTTACATAGTTAGCACAACTCAACTAAAAATTTACAGACTTCCAGCTTTTCTAAAATAACATAGACTTCATAAAAACACAGCATCTACTTATATCAAATAACACAGACTTCCAGAAAATACAACATTCTAAAAAAAACAGACTCCATACACCTATAATAAGAAAAGAAAACTAAAAGATAGCAGGCACTACGTCCAGCTTTATCTCATTTTCCTCTACTTAGTTACCTGCAAGAAAGAGCTACATGCATATATATAATCTACTCTATTATTCAATACCCCGTCTTGCTCCTTTGAATTAGCCCTACAATGTTACTGTACATTTTTTTTTATTAAAGCTGTAAAACAGAAACTATACTGTAATTTTGAGCCCTCTGCAGTGTTATTGTTTTTTAATAAGCAACCTGCAGTGCATGAAAGTATATTTCTGTTTTAATAAGCAAAAATACCTCTAAACCTGCAGAAAGATCATATCTGTTTTTAAAACAGAAACATTGCTTACTAAAGCCTGCCGTGTTGCTGTATTTTTGAGCCCCCTAAACCTGCAGTCTTACCAAGCTGTACTGCAATGTATCCCAACCATCATAGCAACATCCCTCAGGACAAGGATGAGACTATGAAGATATGAACTTTAATCTGTTTCAGCATCATACATAGAATACCAGAATAAACACAAGAAAATCCTTATAACTAAAAATTATTATTTTTAATTTTTCTAATATAAGGAAAATCCATGCTATCTAATTTTATCATACCAAAATACTTTTTTGGTAAATTATCTTCTTTATACTCGTGATCTCCTCTCTTCCTACCATCTTTAGATAATGCATCAGCCAAAGCGTTAGCTTCTCTGAAGATGTGTTTTATAGTGAAATCTAATGAATTTATGTCATGCAGAATTTCTTCTATCTCATTTTCATATTTCCACATAATTGACTGTATTTTAATTAGATTTACAACTATTTTTGAATCAATTTGAATATCTACATTCTTGATATTTAAGTTTTTACATATTCTTATTCCTTCTTTTAGTGCTAATATCTCGGCATCTAAAGGCGACGATGCTTGCAATCTTCTAGTGAAAACTAAAATTAACTTCCCCTCCGAGTTTCTAATTGCTCCCCCTCCTCCAGCTTCCCCCATATCTCTATCGAAACTACCATCTGTATTTAAGGTAAACACACCTCTTGTAGGTTTTTCCCATTTTATGCTAATTGTTTTAAACTGCTTAAGTGGTTTTTCTTTTAGGTTCCAAAACTGTAAGGTATCCTTATCCATCTTTGAACCTTGTGTTTTTATAGGGCATATCTCTGAAATTTTTCTTGTTTCCTCTTTTATTTCTTTCCAGATATCTTCCACCATCATATTATACCCTTCGAATCTACTTTTATTCCTAGCTTTCCAAATGCACCAAATGACTATTGGTGGAACATTGCTTTTAATCCATTTCTATGCCATGCTAGGAACATTTGAATTACACCATTTTTTAAACCTGCAACTTAGAGGGAGATGTTCATATTTTATCTGCATTTCTGATGCTAATCTTTTCCATATTTCTGCAGCTACTTTTCCTTCTGAAAATAGGTGATCTAATGTTTCAATCTCATTTAAGCAACATTCACATCTAGAAACTAGCTGAATACCTTTCTGCTTTAAATTATTATCAATTGGGATAATATTAGATAAAACTTTCCACATAAAAGTTTTAATTTTTTGTGGATTGTCATTATTCCAAGCCCATTTAAATAATATTTGTTCTTTTTTCTTTTTTCTTAAGATATTTTTCACTATTTTAAGCGAAAATGTGCCCTCCGGAGATAAGGTCCATCTCCATCCTTTTTTCGTCTGTTTAGAGTAATTTTCCACTAAATCTCTTTGTTTAAGCATTTGATTCCAAACCTGTGAACTCCTACTTTTATTTTTTATTTTATTAATGTCATCCTTTATGCAGTACTTTGCCCTCATAAATTTAGACCATAAACTTTCATTTTCTTTTAAATTCCACCATCTCTTGCTAGCCCCTGCTTTGGCTAAGTCAATGATGTTGACAAAGCCTAAACCAGCTTCTTGGAAATGATAACATAAATCTCTACATTTTTTCCAATGAAGTTTGTGTTTACCCTCTTTTTTACCCCACAAAAAATTAGCTAATTCTTTTTCAATTTCTTTTATAAATTTGATTGAAGGCTACGTGATCATAATATTATGCATTATTAAACTTTCTAAAACATATTTTATAAGGGTTATTCTGCCCCCCATACTTAGATATTCTACTTTCCATCCTGCAATTTTCTTTTTTAATTTATTTATTAGAAGCGCTAAGTATTCTGTCTTGAACTTTCCTTCATAAATCGGGCAACCTAGATAAATCATTTCTCCTTTTTTGTGAGAGAAACCTGTGATATTTTTAATTCTATGTGATAATGCAGTTTGGGCTTTATAAGATATCATATATTGACATTTTCTTTTGTTTAATTTTTGACCTGTTTCTTCCTCCATGCATTTTAATAAATCTATCAGGTTACTTAATGATTTACTGCATCCATTAGTGAATATCATTACATCATCTGCATATGCTAAACAACTTACCATGGGTGTGTTTTTTGGCTGTCTAAAAGTACCTATAAGACCATTTAACATTTTATTTTTAAGATTAACTATCAAGAGTTCTAGATAAATATTAAATAGTGATGGCGATAGCGGGTCACCTTGTCTTAAACCTCTAACTGGCTTTATTTCCTTTCCTACTTTCCCATTTGTTATAATTCTAGCCCATGTGTTTGATATACATCTGTATATCAGATCTATCCATGTCTCAGAGAAACCCATTTTTCTCATCGTTGAACAGAGAATACTCCATTCAACTCTATCAAATGCTTTGGAAAGATCTAGCTTAATTAATACATTATTACCTCTTGTTTTAGTACCTATTTCTCTGCACATTTCTTTTTCCAAGTAGATATTATCCATAATCAATCTATTTTTCATAAAACCAGTTTGTTCTTCAGAAATAATTTTTGGTAATAGCAATGCTAATCTATTTTGTAGAATTTTGGCTAAAATTTTATATATTGAATTACAAAGACTAATGGCCTAAAGTCCTCTCCTTTCTGTGGATTTTCCACTTTCGGAATGAGAATTAAATGAAAACTACCCCATTTCTTACCTATATCAGCTCCACAGAATATACTATTTATGGCTTTTTCTAAATTTTTTTTTATTATTTCCCAACAAATCTGAAAGAAGCAATTGTTCCAACCATCTGGGCCAGCTGCACTGTCTTTATTCATACTAAAAATTTCTAATTTCTTCTTCTTCTGGGAATTTTGTTAGCATATTATTATCATCTGAAGGAATTTTATTCTCTATGTTTTGTATAAGTGTGTTGCCTTTTAGCTCTCTTATTCCACCTAAGTGATTCTCAAAAAACTTTGTAAAATGATTTTCTATATCTAAGTCTTTTTCAAGCCATACATTTTCATTGTTTTTTATTCCCCTAATTCTATGTTTTTGAGATTTTAGTTTAGCCACTTTTTGAAAAAATTTTGTGTTTTTATCTCCTTCTTTCAACCATTTAATTTTCGCTTTTTGTTTCTAGAAAGCTTCTTCCATTAACAGTTTTAATTTTAATTCTGCTTGTGCCTTGCTAAGAGTTCTTCTATTGATTATACTTTGGTCTGTTTCAAATTCTAATTCACTTTTTAGTACTAGCTCTTCTGCATCTTTTATATTTTTAATTATATTTCCTAATGTTTCATTATTCCACTTTTTTAATTCAACCTTTAGTCTACTCAATTTATTATTTAGAATTTGAATCGGATTTCCTGAAACTTCAAGATTCCAGGAGTCCTTTATCTTATTCAAGAATTCATGATGTAAGCACCAAGAATTTTGAAATTTAAAAGAACCTCTTGTGTAAATTATTCTTTTAACAGAAATCAATAATGGACTGTGATCAGAGCAGGATCTATTTAAATGATTAACCTCTGTAGAGCCAAACTGTTCTAACCATTTAAGGTTAAATAAGACCCTGTCTAATCTAGCCCATATTGTGCCCTTCTTTTTCCAGTTATTGCACCATGTGAAAGATGAGCCATTAAATTTGGCTTCTATTAGATTAGTATTATTTATTGTGTCATTAAATTGAGCCATTCCTCTCTTATTTGGTGATTTACCACCCTTCTTTTCATTAAAATTTCTAACCGTATTGAAGTCTCCACCTATTATCCAGGGCTTATTTTCTAGGGCAGTTTTTCTCATTTCCTCCCATAATTCTTTTCTCTCCTCTTTTTTATTTTTGGCATAAACTATCATTATTATTTCATTTACATTTTGACTTAGACTCAGCTTTATTAATTGATTAGTATCTTTTAATATTTTTATGTCCAAATTATTTTTCCACAATATCCAGATTTTACCATTATTATTAGAGTAACCATGATTAAATCCTAAAATAGTTTTATAGTATTCTAGTTGAGTTTTATCCACCATCGGTTCAGCTATTAAAACAAGATTAATTTTATGCATGTATATTAGTTTTTTCAATCTATTCCTTGAAGGGGAGTTTGCAATTCCCCTTATATTCCAATAAATGTAATTATACATTCTTTATGGATTTAGCTTGTGCTCTAGTAGTGTATTTGGTCTCATATATTTTATTTAAGTGTTTTTTCATTTTCCTTGGTTTTTTAAGTGAGCTTAATTCTCCTCCTTTCTCCACTTTCCATTCTCTATTTACTTGGATAGCCATTATTTTTAACTCCTCAATTGCCCAATCTTTATTTCCCATTTTTTGTTTTGCTTTAGAATTATCTATATTTATATCATCTTTAGTTGTTCTTTGCTTTAGTTCATTTTCCTCCACACCCGTATAGAGGGAGGTCAAACTTTTTATTTCAAATTCTTCCTCAGAGTCCTCTTCAGCAAGGACAGCACAGCTTTTATTTTTTTGGAAATTAGTTTTCATTTGAACTCTAGTTCTTTTATTTAATTCTGAAATTTTTCTAATCAACTCCCTCCTCTTCCTCTCTTCTATTTCTGCCCTTTCATCTTCTATATTCGGTTTGTTATATTCAATTAATTTTAGTTCTTCTACCTTACCATTCTGAATTTCTAATTGAGCAGTGTATGAATTCTGTGGTTTTATTTGATAAATCAAATCTCCTCTTCTACCTACTGCCATTTTTCTTTCCTTTCCTCTTTCCTCTTGTTTTAGCTTATCATCTATTCTTTTCTTGTTCACTAAACATGCTTCTAAACCATGACCCATCTTTTTGCAGCAAGAGCAGAATGGAGGGAGGTATTCTGGAATGATTTGTTGCCAAAATCCCCCTCCATCTATAGTTCCAATCCATATACGATTGGGTAATGATTTCTGTAAGTCCAGCTCAACACAAACACGTGCAACACTCGGTCTAGAGAGTGTTGCAGTAGCACCATCAAGAAGAAGAGGAAAGCCAAGCAAACAAGCAATACGGTATAAAGCATACTTATCAAATAGATGAATCGGAAGCATGGGAAACAGCAGCCATACCGGGGCCAAGGAGGATTCTTCCTTCGTCGTGAATTTAGGGGTCCATCTGAACATTCTCATGGGATAGCCCATGATATACCAGACGCCTTTCAACCATAGACGATGGAAATCCTCTTCGGAATGTAGTTGTATCAGCACGTGTTTATCTTCTATGAGCCCGATTTTAATCAAAGCTTTGAGCTTCAAAGCTTCAAAGAAGGGGTGGATATCATCAATACGAGGTCTACCATGCGAGAATTTACCCACAAGTGTGTGCTTGTGAGGTTCAGAGAGCATTCGAAGGTCTTCGGCAGAAAAAAATATCGAGGGTTCCTCGATATTTTTTTTTTCTTGAGTGTCCGAGGAAGACGAAAGAGGCGCGTTCCTCTTAACAAAATCCGAAAATGATTTCTTATTAACTAAGAAATCCATTGCCTTCAAAATTCGCTTGCAATTTACTTCTTCCTCAACAAAAATTGCAGAATTTTTCCCTAGGAAGACGAAGGAGGCGCGGTTCCTTCGAAGGTTTTTCGAGAGAAAAAAAAATACATCTTCATCTTATCCATTCATTTACATTGTTTTCTATCCCTCTGCTCCTCTGATCACCATTTTTCTATTGCGATAATGCTGTCCGAGTCACGGCACGTAATGTGTTGTGAAAAATCTCATCACTTATAAAAGCTTTGTATGAGGAACAATACGGTATCATATCTGTAAGAAATTTAAACCACTCAATCAAAATAAAAAAAATGTTATGTTTTGATAAAAATATAATCTTGTAGTATATATGTAAATATATACTAGCATTACTCTCGTATATATATTACTATAGTTTATGTACATAAAAACTATAGTATTATGTGTACATATATAGTGATTACAAATATACTCATTATATATGTAAATTAATATTATAGTATTATATGTATGTATATACTAACTTTATTCATACGTATATACCCCATTTGTTGCTGTTGCTGTTGCTCCCGATGCTGCTGCCGTTGCTGTCACTACTGCCGCAGCCACTGCCACTGCTGTCACTACTGCCGCTGCCACTGCCGCTGCCATTGTCATTGTCACTGCCACTGTCGCTGCCAATGCTACTGCTAATGCCCCTGCTGCTACCGTCACTATCACCGCTGTCTCTACTGCCATTGATGCCGTCGTTGCGCCCATCTCCACTATAGTGGCTATCACCATTGGCCGTTGTAGCGGCTATCACCACTGGCCGTAGTAGTGGCACCCACCATTGGATGCTATAGTGGCTGCCGCCGCTGGCTGCTGTGGTAGCTGCCACTACTGCCGCCGCCACTTGTGCTACCACTACATGCTGCAACTGCCGCTGCTGCTGCCAAAGCCACCGTTGCTACCGATGTCGCCGCTGTCGCCACCTCTGCCATTGCTGCCACTGCTTTTGGTGTTGCCACTACTTCCAGTTATACCGCTGCTGCTGCCGCAGCCGCTGTTGCCGCTACCTCCGCTGCCGCCACTCCCACCGATGTCGTCACCGCCACTACTATTGCCACCGCCACCATTATTGATGCGGCCACCACTACTACCACCACTGCCACTATAGCCACTGTTGCCGCTACTACCACCACTGGCGCTTCTACCATCGCTACCGCCATTGTAGTCATTACTACTGCTGTCGTTGCTGCCGTTGTTACTGCTACTGATAATAGGATTTTACATACCTATAATAGGCTAAAACTCTACCCAAAAAATTCGGAGATACACAAACATATTCACAAATATATAAAAACATGTATTATTGAGATGAACAAACACAAATTAAAGTTGATTGTTATATAGCTTCAACACAAATTTAATTTAATAATTTAATATTTTTATATTAAATTGATTAATAATAGAAATTATAAATGAAAATTTTTAATTACACAAAAAAAATTCATTTAATAACTTATTCTAATATAATATTTTAAATAACTAAAAAAAATAACACAATTATATTATATCTTATAAATAAATGTATCTACCGACAGTGCATAACATATAATTTATCCATGCATTGACATTGCTTTCTTTCCCTCTACTCCTCCGATTACTAACTTTCTACTGTGAAAAAGCTGTCAGAGTTATGGTGCTTCATGTATGTTGAAAAAACCTTCGCTTATACAAGTTTCATATGGGAAATAATGTGCTACCATATCTATAAGAAATTTAAACCATTCAATCAAATCAAAATAAATTAAAAAAACTATGTTTTGATAAATATATATTACTGTAGTAAATATGTACATATATACTAGCATTTCACTCGTAGATATATTACTACAGTATACATACATATAAACTGTAGCATTATGAGTACATATATATTGAGTACATATATACTCAGTATATACGAACATAAAATATTGTAGTAATATGTACGTATATACTGACTATATACATACGTATATAGAGCATTTGTTGCTGTTGCTGCTACTCCCTTTGTCACTACCACTACTACCACTAGTGCCACCAATGCTGCCGCTACTTCCGCTACTGCTGTCGCTGCTTCAGGTACTGCCATGGCTGTCTGTGCTGCCACTACTACCACTGCTGCTGCTACTGCTGCCACTACTACCGCTGCCACCGTTGCCACTGCTGCCGTGACCACCACTGTCGCTACTACCACTACTGCCGCTATGGCCGCTACTGCCACTACTGACACCACTACCACTGCTGCCACTACTGCCGCTATGGCTACTACCATCACCTCCACTACTGTAGTTGCTGCCGCTGCCACCACTACCACCATTGTCAATGCCACTGGCACCGCTGCCATCACTACCACTATTGCCACCACTGCCGTTACTTCCGCTATTGAATATAGGCTTTTACATACCTATAATAGGCTAAAAATCTACCCAAAAATTTCAGAAACACACCAACATATTCTTAGATATATAAAAACAATTATTATAGATATAAACAAACACAAATTAAAGTTGATTTTCATACAGCTTCCACAAAAATCCAAAAGATGTCCAGCAATTATATTTTGAAAGAAAGAGAGTGCAAAAATAAAATGTTTTTGGAATAATAAAGATAAAATAAGATATCCCTCCTTTTGATAAAACTGAAATCGGTAAATATGGGACACATTCATTGGAAGAACCATGGCAATGTCTGAATACTTTGAATTAGAATTTTTTCATGTGTATCACATAATGTGTCCTACAAAGATTCATAATTAGGGTAATCAGAAAAGCAAAGAACAAAACCAGAATAAAAAAAAATTAAAATCTACAAAAATATATCATAATTATTTGCTACACATAGACAAAAATAAATAATAATTCAGAAATAATTCTCATACGAAATCATCCTCATAATTTGTAGGGAATGCTAGCCTATCCTCCGAGTTTTCACAGCTGGATCTCGAAATTCTATTTGTTGCACCAATGACGCTAACTATGACTTCATATAGGACATATGTTGTTGTATTATATTTATAATTTCTTTCATTTCATCATTCATTTCTTTAATTTCTTGCATTTCTTTAATTTCATATTCTTTAATTTCATATATTTTATAAATAGATAGATAGAATATAGGGCATATATTTCATATATGTCCTATTTTTCATATATACTTCTCAACATTTTCAACCTTCTATAGGACATATATCTATCTATCTATCTATCTATCTATCTATCTAATTATCTTTTTATCTATCTATCTATCTATAAATCTGTCTATTTATTTTTTGATGTCTATTTATCTATCTATCTCTCTATATGTCTATCAATCTATTTTGCTATCTATCTATCTTTCTATCTATATATTAGACTATTTTTTTTATCTATCTGTATTTCTATCTATGTATCTATCAATCTATAATTTTATAAATCTATGTATCTATATATCTATTTATCTATTTTTCTATCCATTTATATATCTAACAATATAACTGTGTTTCTATCTATAAGTCGATCAATCTATTTATTTAATTGTCTATCATCTATATATCTATCTATCTATCTATGTATTTGTCTTTCTTCCAATCTATTTATATATCTATCTTTTTATATGAATATTTATATATCAGTCTATTTGTATATCTATCTATGTATCTGCTTATCTACCTATATGCCTATTTATTTATCTATCTATATGTTTATCTATCTTTGTATCTGTCTATTTATCTATCAATCTATCTATCTATCTATATGTCAATCAATATGGTAGTCTATCTATTTATCTATCTATCTATCTATATATCTATATACCAATCTATCTATTAATTTATCTCTCCAACTATCTATCTATCTCTGTGTCTATATGTCTTTATGTCTATATATATATATATATATATATATATATATATATATATATATATATATCTCTCTCTCTCTCTCTCACTCTCTCTCTCTCTATCTTTATCTATGTTTCTATCTATCGATATTTTTATTTGTCTATCTATTTGTCTAAATATATATGTTTCTATCTATCTTTCTATTTATCAATATGTCTATCTATCTATAAGCCCATTAGTCTATCTATTTGTCTATCTATTCATCTATTTGCCTATATGTCTATCTATCTATCTATATATTTATCATTCAATCAATCTATCTATTTATCTATAAATCTTTTTATCTATATATTTATGTGTCTATGTGTCTATCTGTCTATATGTATATCTGACTAATAATCTCACTATCTATCTCTCTATCTAACTAACTATCTATCTTTTTATGTGTCAATCTATCTATATGTCTATATGTTTATCAATTTATATGTGTATAAATGTATATGTCTGTCTATTTGTCTATCTATCAATTTATCAATCTATTTATTTGACTATCTATCTGACTATCTATTTTCTAACTATGTAACTGTCTATACATCTATCTCTCTATCTATCTAACTATCTAAATATCTATCTATATATCTCTAGATCTATCTATATATGTGTATATCTCTCTATTTGTCTAACTATCTGCCTATCTATTTATCTATATATCTATATGATTTATTTGTCTAGCTGTCTATATGTTTAGTTATCTATCAATCTATGTGTCTATTTATTTTATATCTATAAATTTGTTTATCTATTTATCTATATATCTAGCTATTTGACTAATGGCTATCAGTCTATTTATTTTTTATCTATCTACCTATCTACTTATCTCTCTATTTGTTTATAGATCTATCTGTTTATCTATCAATCTATCAATCAATCAATCTATCTATCTATCTATTTTGGTCTATTTATTTTTCAATCTATTTATCTATCTATTTGTTTATCAATCTAACTATCTATATGTCTATCTATATATCTGTATATCTACCTATCTTTCAATCTTTCTATTTATTTATCATCTATCAATCTATTGGTCTATTTGCCAATCTATCTATTATTCTATTTGGTCTATCTATCTATCAATGTATATTTCTATCTATATAACTAACTTTCTATATATATATATATATATGTGTGTATGTAACTATATTTTTGCTTATCTGTTTATCTATCTATCTAAATATCTATCTATTTATCAATCTTTTATCTGTCTATTTGTCTATGTTTTTATTAGTCTATCTATTTGTCAATATGTTTATCTATTTGTGTATCTATATGCTTATCTATCTACATATTTATCGTTCAATCAATCTATTTATATATCATTCAATTATTCAATCTATCAATCTATATGTCAATCAATATATTAGTCTATCTGTCTATATATCTATTTATCTATATATCTTTCTGTCTATCTATATTTCTTATTAAATATCTATTTGTCTATTTTCCTATATGTCTATCTATTATCTGTCTATATGTTTATCTCTCTATCTATCTATCTTTTTAAATTTTTAAGTGTCTGTCTATATGTTTATCTATCAATAATTGTATGTCTTTTTGTATATTTGTCTATCTGTCTACCTATCTATTTATCAATCTACTTATCTATCTATCGATGTAACTACCTAATTTTCTAATACCTTACTTTCTATCTATAAATATGTCTATCAATCTAACTTTCTAATTGTCTTTCGATCTATTATCATTCTACCTACCTATCTTTCTTTCTTTCTATCTATCATTATATTTGTCTATCTATCTATCTATCTATCTATCTACCTATATTTGTGTATCTTATGTATTTATCTATCCATCAATCTATCTATCTATTTATCTATCTCTTTATCTTTTATCTGTCTATATGTCAATTTGTCTATCTATCTATCAGTCTATTTGACTATTTGTTTATCTTTCTATCTATTTATGTATCTAACTATGTAGATATCAAATTGTCAATTTGTAAATCTATGTATCTATCTTTCTTTCTTTCTTTGTTTCTTTCTATCTATCTAACTATGTAAATATCTATATGTCTAACTGTCTAGGTATATAATTGTGTTTTTGTCTATGAGTCTATTAGTATATCTATTTATATGTCTATCTATATATCTATCTATCTATCTTTTTATATGCCAATTCTTTTAATTATTTATTTGTCTATCTTTCAATATGTTTATCAGTTCATATGTCTCTCTTTCTTTCTGTCTATCTACCTATCTGCCTATTTTTCTATATATATATATATATGTTTATGTGTCTATCTATCTATTTATCTATCTAAGTGTATATTTTTTATCAGTTTATCTTTCAATCTATTTATTTATCTATATATCTATCTATCTTTATATCTATTTATCTATTTATCTTTCTATCTTTCTATCTGTCTTTCAACTATCAATTTATGCTGTATCTATCTATCTTTCTGTCTATCATTCTATTTGTCTATCTATATATGTATCATTTTACCTATATAACAATCTATCTATCTATCTATCTAGATATCTATCAATATATTTATCTATTTATCTATATATATTTTTATGTCTATCTATCTATTTGTCTATTGGTCTAACTATCTATCTATATGTATGTATATTTGTTTATCAATCTATCTCTCTATATGACTATTAGTCTATCATTTTTTCTCTCTCTATTTGTCTTTGTGTCTATATGTCTATATATCTATCTATATATCTATATATCTAGTTATTATTCATTTAATCAATATATATATATATATATATATATATATATATATATATATATATATATATGTATCTATATTTAAATTAATGTGTCAATCTTTCATTCTATCTATCTATCTAACTATCTCTCTATCTATCTATATATATCTATATATCTATTTATCTATCTATCTATCTTTATATCTATTTATTTATCTTTCTAACAATCTGTCTATATGTATTTCTATCTATCTATCTATATGTATTTCTGTCTATATCTCTATCTAACTATATGTATATCTTTCTATGTGTATGTTTAGCTATCTATATATCTATATGTCTATCTATCTATATGTGAATATGTCTATTTGTTTATCTATCTATCTATCAATTTATCAATCTATTTAGCTGTCTATCTAACTATCTAACTTTTTATTTGTTTATCTTTCAAAATATCTTACTATATTTATATCAATTTGTTATTCTTACTATAAGTCTATCTATCTGTAATTCTATTTATTTATCTATCATCTATCTATCTATTTCTCTAAATATCTATCTATTTATTTGTCTAAATATCTATATATATATATGTATTTCTACCTATCTGTCTATCTATCTATCTGTCTATGTGACTATCTTTATATCTATCTTTCTTTCTTTCTATTTTTCTAATTATTTTCCTATATGTCTATATGTCGATCTGTTTACTTATTTAAATCATTATTTATCACTCTATCTATTTACCTATCTGTCTATCTATCTCTCTATCTATCTCTCTATCTTTTTATATGTCTATCTATTTTAGTATTTATCTTTCTATCTCTTTATTTGTACATCTAGCTATTGATCTATCTATATAACTATCTATAAATTTGTCTTTCTATCAATCAATTTGTGAATTTATATATCTATCTATATATATTTTTTTCTATCTATCTATCTACTATCTATTTGTCTATCTATCTATCTATTTATTTTTCTAACTATCTATTTGTCTATTTGTCAATCTATTTATCTTTTTATATGTTTAGTTGTCTATCTATTTATTTATCTATCTATTTGTCTATTAAACTTTCTATTAATTTATCTATCTATCTATCTATCTATGTATTGTCAATTTGTCAATCTGTCTATCTATATTTATGTTAATTATCAATCTATCTTTCTTTCTTCTATCTATTTATTTCTCTATTTACCTATCTATTTATTTCTCTATCTATCTACTCATTTATCTTTCTAACTATCCATCATTATATATATATATATTTGTCTATCTATCTATATGCCTATTTGTTTATCTATCTTTCTATCTTTCTATCTGTCAATCTGTCTATCAATTTTTCTATCTATTTTTCTGTCTATATATTTATTTGTCTATATGTCTATATCTTTCTATTTATCTATCCGACTATCTATATATCTAACTATCTCTTTATCTATCTATCTCTCAATTTATCTATCTTTTTATCTATCTGTCTATCTTTGTATCTTTATATCTGTCTATTTATCTATTTCTTTATCTGCATATATATGTATGTGTCTCTGTTCTATGTGTCTATGTGTATATCTATCTATCTATTATCTATCTATCTATCTATTTGCTTATATGTCAATCTATCTATCTATCTATTTGTATATTTATCTATCTATCTATATGTCTATCTTTCTATTTATTTATCTATCTATATATGTGCCTATCTGGCTATTTGTCTAACATTCTATGTATCTATCTACCTGTCTATCTATTTATCTGCCTAATCTATCAATATTTCTATCTATTTATCTATCTATCTATTTATTTGTCTATTTGTTTATCTCTATATCTACCTATCTATCTATATCTCTATCTGGCTATATATCTATCTATCTATTTGTCTATCTATTTATTTCTCTATCTTTCTATCTCTCTATCTACCTACCTATCTATCTAATTATCTAACTATCTATCTATCTGTATATCTATCTATCTGTCAAACTATCTATCTATCTAATTGTTTTTCTTTATATCTATCAGTCTCTTTATATATATATCTATCTATATGCTTATCTATCTATCACTCAGTCTATATAGCTATCTATCTCACAACAAAAAAAGCCCAAATAGTTAGAGCAATTTCCCTAGCTATTTGGGCTTATTCAATCATTAAAATATAATAATGATGGATTTACGAGAAAAATTATCCCAACCTTAAGTGCATGTCGCAAATTATTAGTGAGAAAACTAAATTCCTTACCAAATTTTTTAACATCAGAAATTCCCAAGCTAATTTTATTTTTTTCTTGATAATTTTGATTGAAATTATAAGTTACAGAAATGTCTCTAGCTAAATTAGACAGGAAAAAATCCCTAGCTATTTTCATTTCAAAATTATTTTCACAATTTTATTTTTTTACAAAAAAGTTGATTACATATTTTTAAGTTTTTATAATAAATTGAATAAAAACATAAAATATACCCCAATATTTATAATTAACAAAAAATAGAAGTAGTTTATATATTATTCTGATACAATTTGTTACTTAGTTAAAAGAAAAAAATAACAATATTTTATTACACCTTCTTCATCAATGTATCTAACGATAGTGCATAAAGTTTAATTTGTCTGTGAAATTGATGTTGCTTTCTCTCCCTCAGCTCCTCTACTCACCATCTTTCTTTTGCTATAAAGCAATCCTAGTCGTCCTATGTCATGTCTAGTAAAATTCATATTTCTATGTTTCTGCAAATAGGGAAAGAACGACATAGTTGAGGAAGCCTATCTAGTGCAGAGCTCCATTTTTGAATTGGGATCCACCACCAGAGAAAGTGAGATATTCGCATGAAACTTTAACCATTTTCTAATGTCCCTTCACTTCTGCAAGCTTTATATGGGGAACATTATGGTAGCATATCCGTATGAAATTTAAACCAATAAATCAAATTAAAATAAATAAATAAAAAAAGTTCTATTTTGATAAAATATGGTAAAATTATGCAATACAACTTATACCTTATATATAATACTATAGTATATATGTACATATATACTACGGAAATAATAGATTCGAATCCCCAACCCTGACGTTCCTAGCCATAACGTCATATTCATTGCCAACGAGATCACAAGAAACCATAGATTCCAAAATATCAAATGTCATAAAATCATAGTTCAAGGAAGGAATGGCATTAGGCGCCTATGAAATGTTAGAAATGCACATTTAGTAATTATCTAGTATTCACATCTTGATAGACATGCCTTTAACTCTCATATCTAAAAACACATATCTAAAAACTCATAATCTAGTATTCACAGTGAATATGTTTATATCATATTAAACTATAAAATTTTTTAAAAAATAAAGCTTTGTGAATAGGAATGTGCCTTAGGCACTACCAACTCTAGGAATTCCTTGCCTTGGTAGTCTCTGACACACACAATGCAAACATTTGGACTATTACATGTGTATGCACACATGAAATGTAATATTATAATATATGTTTCTCTCTCTCTTTTGGCTCATTAACATCTAAAAATCTTAATATATAAATTAATAGAACATATAAATGTAGAATATGAATATATAATTCTCATTGTATTAAGGCAACCCACATACATTAATGGCCATTACCATCTAGCTCATTACCATCTGCCTTAATACCAAAGTTTATATCATATAGTTTCATTGCTTGCTCTTGAGTAATCATAGGTTGCAAGGAGTCCCTATTATCTTGCTAAATTAAACTTGTTGAAAAAAAATCAAGAGCTAATAGTTAACGAATACATGATGTGGTACCACTAGGGGCACCAACGGTACTCAATGTTGGACAACTATTGCTAGTATTACTAAAAAACACATAATGGTGCTTGCTCACCATGAACTCATTATTCAGGGAAAACAAAAATAGGCTTAGAAACACAGAATGTGGAACAAAATGAGAATCAATTGTTAATAGCTATAACTTAAACTTCATTAACAAGATCAATAAAATGACCATATTCTAGAAGTAAAGTGGGCTCGCCATAGATCATATTGATGAGATTGTATTTATGCTGCATAAAAGCAAGTGTTTTCACCATTTGAATGTCATTATTTAGAGCAAATATGAACAACTAATAAAAGTTAGCTGACCTCCATTGTAGTCTGCCATGCAATAATAGGGTGCCACATCTTGTAGCAGTATGGTATGTGCCATGTGATAGTGTCAGAGTGGATGTGTGTGTGGAAAGGTTGTAAGTAGTTATATGCATGCAGTGTGGCATTTTTAATGCGGAAGTGTGGGCAAGAATGCAAATAGTGTATTATGCCCATGTACAAAATAAATATAGTGCTAAAAAATTTAAAAGAAAATAATAAAAAATGATTTAGTGTGTGAGTTATTTTTTGGCTGATAGATATTTTGGATGCACTATTTTGTGTTGGCCCGCACTAAAGGAAGTAATCTGGCTTTCTTCTGGTCACTTCTGGCTCTCCTCTTCTTGGTGCATGCTCAAACGGCATCAATTTTAAGGCTCAAACTGCATCAACACAGATACATAAACTTTCATTTCCCAACAAAAACATTTCAAAAGAAAAATCAAAATCAAAATCAAAAACAAAATCAAAAACAAAATTAAAAAGAAAAATTAAAAAACAAAATCAAAATCAAATACCAAAACCTGTATGGACATGTGACACTTGAAGTCATCAACTTCCAAAATAATTGCCATGTTTGCACAGCAGATGTCTTGCAAAGAATCATGGTTAGGTTAGCAACCAAGCAAAGAACAAAATTAGAATAAAGAACAACGATGCCGCCAAATAAATCTCTTCTTGTTTAGCTACACATATCAAAAATCATGTGCCCGAAAGTTACTCATTATTTCTTCTTCATGAAGTGAGGAGATAAGAGCTTTGAGATTACAAATCTAGTGAATGATTTACAGTGAAGTAGATTTTTCAACTTATCTTCGCATCTTTTTTTTTATATGATGGATCATTTTTAAAAACAAGAAAATTTAATGATTATTATCAGGGGGAGATGAAGACAATGAATGTTGGCATACTTGTAGATTATTTTTTTATATAGTCTCACATCTTCTTTACAACATCAGAATGAGATAATGCATCTTCACATGTACCAAAACATTTTATGGGAGCATATGAAAAAAGAATAATAAGCTAGAAATCTAGAATTAATTTTGTATACATTTATGTATAACTATATATAACTACTTATATGAATATAAAGGAATATATATATATATATATATATATATATATATATATATATATATATATATATATATATATATATATATATATCTATATTTTAAACTATATAAATCTATTTATAACTAAATATAATATAGGTATAAGAACATATAACTATAAATAATTGTCTTTTACTATATGTATAACTATAAAGACATTATACATAACTATATTTAAATATATAATTAACAAAATATATTTAATATACAATTTTATATATTAGTATATAAAAATGTATTTAAATATATCTATGCCTATACATAACTATATGTATAAATATATTAAATTATATAAAATATATATATACCTGATGTATAAATATAAGTATAACTATATATGGAACAATATATAAAACCACATGTAATTATATTTATAATTACATGTATAACAACATACAACATTATGTTTAACTATATGTGTATAACTATATATAAATATTTGTATAACAATATAAAACTCTATATATCGAAATATGACTATATTTGTAACTATCTATACATATATGTACATTTTTGTATTTGTTTATAACTTTGTATACATTACATTTATGTATAACTACATATAACTACTTGTAAGAATATATATATATATATATATATGTATGTATATATAAGTATATTTTTAACAATATAAATCCATTTATAACTAAATATAATATGGGTATAAGAACATATAACTATAAATAATTGTCTTTTACTATATGTATAACTATAAAAACATTATACATAACTATATTTAATTATATAATTAACAAAATTTATTTAATATACAATTTTATATATTAGTATATAAAAATGTATTTAACTATATCTATGCCTATACATAACTATATGAATAAATATATTAAATTTTATGAAAAAATATTTATACCTGCATGTATAAATATAAGTATAACTATATGTGTAACTATATGTATAACCACATGTAACTATATTTATAATTTCATATATAAAAATATACAACATTATGTTAACCTATGTGTATAACTATATATAAATATTTGTATAATTATATAAAAGTCTATATAATTAAATATAGTTATATTTGTAAGTATGTATACATATATGTAAATCTATATATATATGTTTATAACATTGTATACATTTAGGTATAACTACATATAACTACTTGTATGAATATATATATATAACTATATTTTTAACTATATAAGACTATTTATAACTATATATACTATAGGTATAAGAACATATAACTATAAATAATTGTCTTTTACTATATGTATAACTATAAAAATATTATAGATAACTATATAAAAATATATAATTAACAACATATATTTAATATATAATTTTATATATTAGTATATAAAAATGTATTTAACTATATCTATGCCTTTACATAACTATATGTATAAATATATTAAATTATATGAAAAAATATGTATACCTGTATGTATAAACATAAGTATAACTATATGTATAATTATATGTATAATTATATGTATAATTATATGTATAATTATATGTATAATTATATGTATAATTATATGTATAATTATATGTATAATTATATGTATAATTATATGTATAATTATATGTATAATTATATGTATAATTATATGTATAATTATATGTATAATTATATGTATAATTATATGTATAATTATATGTATAATTATATGTATAACTATATGTATAACAACATTATTTAAATCTATATATTTACTATATATATAAAACTCTATATATTTAACTATATTTATATACCTATATATAAATATTTGTATAATTATATAAAACTTTATATATTTTAATATAACTATATTTGTAACTATGTATACATACATGTAAATCTATATAGTTGTGTATAACTTTGTATACATTTATGCATAACTACATATAACTACTTGTATGAATATATATATATATATATATGTTTAACTATATATAACTATTTATAACTACATGTACTATATGCATAAACTATAAATAATTGTATCTTACTATATGTATAACTATAAAAACTCTATACATAACTATATTTAAATATATAATTTTCAACATATATTTAATATACATTCTTATATATTATTATATAAAAATGTTTTTTATTATATCTATGCCTATACATAACTATATATATAAATATATAAAATTATATGAAAAAATATATATATCTACATGTATAAATATACATTTAACTATATGTGTAACTATATGTATAACAACATGTAACTATATTTATAATTATATGTATAACAACATACAACATTATGTTTAGCTATATGTGTATAACTAAATATAAATATTTGTATTACTATATAAAACTTTATATAATTAAATATAACTATATTTGTAACTATGTATACATATACGTATACATATATGTAAATCTATATATTTGTTTATATCTTTGTAAACATTTATATATAACTACATATAACTACTTGTATGAATATATATATATATATAATTATATTTTTAACTATATATAACTATTTATAACTGCATATACTATATGTATAATAACATATAACTATAAATAATTGTATCTTACTAACAATAAAATCTTTATACATAATTATATTTTAATATATAATTAACAACATATATTTAATATACATTTTTATATATTAATGCATAATAATGTATTTTACTGTATTTATGCCTATACATAACTATATGTATAAATATATAAAATTAAAAGAAAAAATCTATATACCTACTTGCATAATTATAAATATAACTATATGTGTAACGATATGTATAACCACATGTAATTATATTTATAATTACATGTATAACAACATACACATTAATGTTTAACATTATGTGTATAACTATATATAAATATTTGTATAATTATATAACACTCTATATAATTAAATATAACTATATTTGTAACTATGTATACACATATGTATACATATATGTAAATCTATATATTTGTTTATAACTTTGTATATATTTATGTATAATTACTTATAATTACTTGTATGAATAATCTATATATAACTATATGTTTAACTATTTATAATTATTTATAACAATATATACTATATGTATAATAACATATAACTAACCATATATGCCACACTATAATGGGCCGTTCTAGCACAACACGACCCTTTTGATTTCTCTTTCACATTACTCATCAATAATAGTTTCAGTGGTTAATGAATCATGGGAGTTGCTTTTACAGATTCTATTGCCTACTTGCTATTTATTTGTGTTTTGAATTATTTTTATCTTACTGATGTTTTTGCTAAGTGGCTGGTGTCATGGGGTGTGGTTGATTTTGAAGCCTCCTCCACCTATTAATGATTCCAACCCATACAATGTGTTCAAGCCTCGAGAGAAATCTCACCAGTTCCATACAAGATAGGTATGTGGTCTAGTAGTCTTTTATGATTCAATTAGAAGTTTTACAAGCAAATTTCATAGTCTTATACGCTGTTTCTCATGATGTGTTCAGATTTAATAGAGGGAAAATAATTTGCAGGCGTCTGAACAACTTCATTTGGTAAGTAAGAAATTTATCTTATTGATCAACTCTTTTTATTCAAATTAGGGATATAGTGTTGAGATTAATAAGTTGCACATACATCTTATCAAACACTTATCTATAACAACTATCCTATATATATTTTTTCTTATAAAAAGTAAACATTATGAATCATTAATTGATTAATTAATTATTTTTTTAATATTATTACTTTTTGTAGTCTAACATATATTTTTCTAGTATACTTTAGTTTGGTCAATTTTTTTAGTTTATTAGTTAATATTTTTTTAAAAAATTATCTTTCTTTTGAATTCTAAATCATAAATTTTGAAAATAATTATATATTTAGAAATTGATTTTTTCAATTTAAAATTTAAGTTACAAATTAAATATTTTATTTTTAATCTTTTATTTTTAAATTTTTTACTCTCAAACATGTGCTATCTATCTAATTTTAAATTTAAATTTTTAATAGTTTCATTTATTAAGTAAATATTATCTATATATAGCATATATCAATGTATCTATTTTCCTAGTTGTCCTGTCAGCTCATTTATAACCATGACAAGAAAATATCAACTTAACATTGAATCTTAATGAAATTTTATAGATGTAACAAATTTACTTTACATCCCACATATAAAACACATTCTTTATAATACTTTAATATATATATCTTTATTGACATCAATATTATGTGAAAATATTTTTTTCTTTTATGTAGACACCAAACCAACTATCAAAAAAATTATATTATGAATATTTTCTAAATTGATAAATACTCAGTAAAGATATTTTTAGATCTAGACAAAATCTATCACTAATATTTTCCTAAATTCCATGCAAAGAAAAGCAAGAAATTTAGCGATGGATTTAGGGACGTAATTTCCCTATCTAATTAGATGAGATAAAATATGTTGCTAAATAATTATCTGAATTTATTTTTTTATAATTTTTTATATAATTGGAAGTGATAATTCCTTAATTTTATATATAATTATCTGGATTAAGCTAGGGATTTTTCCCTAGCTATTTGGACTTTTGATAATTTCTGTCGCAAATTTATGATAATTTAATTATGTTAGCATTATTTATTTTAATATTTTTTGTAATTTTTTTATATTAAAGGTATGTCATTGTCTATAGATGAGTAATCCTTGAAAGATACAATCTCCTGGTATAATTATAAAAATAGGATATTATAAAAAATTTTCATAATTATATAAATACAAATAAAAATTTATATTAAATAAGAAAAATAATTATTTATTTGATTAAAGATTAATAAAAAAATTATACAAAATATTTTTCTGATATTTGTAACTATGATATTTTAATATTTGTATTAAAAAACAATATATAATTTATTATTTAATTATAATAAATTTGAAAATATTTTAATTAAAAAATAAACATAAATAAAAATTACTACTAATAAAATGCTAAAATAAATAATTCTTTGATTAAATAAAAAAATTAATAAAAATATATGAATTAATGAATAAGCAAGTAAATATTAATATTATTCCTATAATCATAAAATATTTTTATGATTATTAGAATCTTTTAAAAAATAATGACAAAAAGATTTGAAAATTTTGAATTAAAAAAAATTCAAAATTTTCATAAAATTTTAAAGATAATAAATTGATATTAAAAGATTAATACATAGAAGTTTTAATTACATCAAAAAAATTTTGATGATTTAAAAAATAAATATCTAAGTGTGGTTATTAAATGAACACTTCAAAGATTAAAATTTATAATGACTAAAATATTCAAATTTTATGCTTTTATAATTATTTCATATTATATTAATAATAAATAAATTGAGACATTAGAATTTAGACATTTCATGTGGGAATAGGCCATTGGTTACTCTCTTATTTAGTCTAGTGGTTGACAGCTTTCATCTGTGGCATGTAGGACTTGTTCAGCCAACCTTTTTGGCATTCTTCGTGATGTTGTTTGTAAATAGGTAGGTGGTTACTGGTTGCCACTGGCTCATTCACAAACTCTGAAGGCACCATATCATATCTTTTGTAGGAAAATAGGTATTGGGTTTTTAAATAGGTAATTAAGATGTCAATATGAACTCAAGTCATCTGTTTCTCGAGGTATGCATAGGGATGGGATCCATTCTTGAGCAATGCAAGCTCGTAAGTTTTTCATAGCTTATTTTTTATTGCTTTTAATGTGCTTGTTAAGAGCTGCGATTTTTTGATTTTGTTTATTGCGTTGAATAATATCATTCTTGCAATGACAAAGATTGTCGATATGTTAGGTCCCAAGTCTCGAATCATCGACACCATTTCTAGATGCCTCAATGTCAAAATGTCTAGTAGTACTTAGTATTCCTTTTTCGTGGGTTTTCTTTTCATTGAGAACTAATTGGATTTCATTGCCGAGTTTCATTTTGTAGTGGTGAGATTTGATTTTTCATGGGGTGATGCACAATATCACCAAGAGACATTGGAGAACCTAAAGTCCACATTCAAGAGCACAAAAAGTTCTATGTTGTATGTTTTTTTAGCTATGATTACTTATATCTGTCATCATAAGGGGAACAACATACTATCTAAATGAAATTACTTCCTCTTTGTAAAATTGAATTACTTATCATGCATCTAATTGGTTTGGCTATTGCCGTGTTGTTGATGTAGTTATCACAATCAAAAAGGGTTTAAAGTTTTTCTTTTTAATTTTTAGTTTATGCTAGACATGGTGGGTCCAAAATTGTAGGTTATTAACAGAAATAAGAAATCCATTTCGCTCCTGGCTGATGGATTTGTTATTTTAACACCCGATCATGAACAAGAAGCTTCATCGGAGTTGTTGCCCATAAATTTTAATGGCATGTCCAATGTTAGTACTTATGAGTTATAATGGTCTGGGTGGACTAGATCATAATGAAACATAGCATTGATGATCTTTGAATTAAATCACTTATTGTTATATATTGATTAATATATATGCCCTCACTAGAAGTGGAGACCCATCAAATCCCTTAATTGTTAATTTTCTATTTGCACTTCATTTGAATAATTTGAATTTTTTGTGTCACTATTTAATTTGGTGTTTTTTATATTCTCTTCACTACAGAGAAAATTGTTTCATTCTTTGCAGGCTGTTCAACCAGGGAACACCGTTTTTATTAGTCAATACTTGTTCACAGGAAGCGAAACTACTTTAGTGTGGCTGGAGGTAATGAACAACTTTCATGATTGTCTAGCATGTACCTGTAGCATTAAAATGGGTTAATGATTTAGAATGCTCTAATCCCAAAATAATGTTATGCTCATGTACATCTTATGTGCTTAAGTGAACAAGTAGGGAATCCGAGGTGAGAAAAAATGATGTGGTTTGTTGATAAAGAACTCTGAACTTTTGTAGGCTCACTGTTCACCATGCATGTTTCTCAAATTCATATCAAGCTGCCTACACATTCTGCTCAAGATAGGCTGGTCAATCTTTTTCATTGATTTCACTTTTGGAATTTGGAGAATGCTTACATTTTCATTATTCTGTATTGGTTGTATTCAAGGTTATCAGCACTTGAGGTGTGTAAAATAAAATTGATTTTCTCTCCTTGTCATACACCCGCCACTCTGAGAATGTTTGACATTTAATTCTAATGATGTAGTTCTTCCTCTTATTGTATAGTCATTTTCAGAATCATAGTTTGTTGCAGCGGAGAAGCTTCTTTAATGTGCTGTTTCTAATCTCTAAAAATTGAGAATATGTTTATCAACTCTTATTAGTACATAAACATTTTCTCAATAATTTTGTAGTTCATAATTTTGTGCTAGCCCCTCCACAAAAGTTTTCTTTGTAAAATATATTTTACCATGAAATGATCTTTTTATAATCAACAAAATCATAATTATTGCAATATTTTTCTCAAACTTGTATTAGTTGAGTTCATAATTTTTATTCATTAATAAAGATCTTACTCAGTGCAAAAGTCTCCCGCTAACCATGAGGTTTGAGAGATTAATATTTTGATGATCTTATCCTTGAAAACTTGAGATACATTTCTGTGGAGTTTTGAACTTGAAATTAGGTATACTGTAACATGGTACATATGTATATAGGTGTGTATGTTTGCATGCATAAAACTAACCACACACATCCATCATCTATATGTATGTGTTTGTGCATGTTATTTTCTTTAAATATATTTCCAAGCTCCACCAGTGATATTTTTTGTGAAGCTGTTTATTGATGCATTCTACGTGGGGAACAATTATGTGTTGTAGCATAGGCCCGTGAGTATCTATCTCAGCTTGGAGACCTCAGTCAAACCCAGATTTTTTCCAAGATTGAAAATGTGGAGGATAGTTGTTTCCATAGTAATTCTCAAAGGCATATGAATCTGCTCATTCTGACTTAGCCACTAGTTTTTAATCATGATTAGATGGTGGTCTCTTATTGTACATTCTAGCATGCAGAATAATATGGATGTTTCTGAAAGTGAAGCAATAAAAAAAATTGTTTTATTTTAAATCAAACATTTTTTTTCATTTGTTCTTAGAAGTAGAGGTTAGTATTCTTTCTCATGGCAATTTAGGGATAAGCAGATGCTTATCTTTCTCATGATTTATTTTACTAATTCTTCTCATGTGTGTGTGTGTCACCCGAGGCTATGTGATTATATATACGTACATATAATACTGTAGTATATATGTACATATATACTATAGTATATAAGTACATATATACTGAGTATATACATATGTATATACTATAGTATATATGTATGTATATACCGAGTATATATGTATGTATATACTGTAGTATAGAAGTACGTATATACCGAGCATATATGCACACCAGAAAAAATTTCACCCCAAACATGATTTTTTCTCTAATAGGGTTATTGATATATGGGTTGACCATAATCTAGTTACAACATCCCTAATCATGCTTAAAACAAAACAAAACAAAATAGTTCATTGAATTCCTAGGTATTCTGTGAATTTAGTTGGCACATATAAAAAAATTTAGTACTAAATTATCACTAGTTTAAATGTTAAAGTAAAGCATAAAATCATGTTTACATATGATGATCAAAGTATGGGATTGCCGATATATGATTGTGTGTGTGTGAAGCAAAAAAAACAGAGAAATTAAGCTCACTTATTGCCTAGACGAGCATGAAGATTGATGACTAGCTATTCTTCGGAGACAGTAAGAAGTCCTCTTTTTATGCATGAGCAAAGATAATTAGTCTAGTGAAGGCGGCAGCTCTTGCCACACCGTGGTAATCCGGCAAGCTTTGGGATGGCTCTCCAATAGCACTAGCCATTGGTGAGGATAAAGTTGATGAGTTTCTCATCTTCTTTAGCAGTCCACGACCCTTTCCTAACCCTGAGTTTATCACAACATGGTTGGCAACCCATCTCTAAATTATGTGATAGCCGTACGTGTAATAAGTGACGATCAAAGTCACACTCTCATCTATATGTAGGGCAGAGCTATATGAGGAAGAATAAGATTTGAGAGTCCTGCAATTGTCTTCATAAAGGGACACTAAAACTAAATAGAGTCTCATATGGTATGTTTTGATACATAAAAACATTCAAACCCAGAAGTATATACCTACATATATACAATATATACCTACGTATATACTATAGTATATAAGTACTTATATACCGAGTATATATGTACGTATATACTATAATATATAAGTACTTATATACCGAGTATATATGTACGTATATACTATAGTATATAAGTACTTATATACCGAGTATATATGTACATATATACTATAGTATATATGTATGTATATACTGAGAATATACATATATATATATATACTCAATATATATATGTGCGTATATACTCAGTATATACGTATGTATATGCTCAATATATACATACATATATACTTCGTATATGTACATATAATACTACAATATTATATGTACATATATACTGAGTATATATGTACTTAGTATATATGTACATATAATACTATATATTATATGTACATAAACTACAGTAATATATGTAACTAGTGAAATGCTAATATATGTACATATACACTATAGTATATATGTACATATATACTACAGTATTATATATTTATCAAAACATAACTTTATTTATTTATTTATTTTGATTTTATTGAATAGTTTAAATTTCATACAGATATGGTACCACATTGCTTCCCATACGAAGCTTGTATAAGTGAAGGGATTTTTTACTAGACATAATGCACCAAGACTTGGATAACTTTGTCATAGTAAAAAGATGGTGATCAGAGGAGTTGAGGGATAGAAAGCAATGACAATGCATGGATATATTATACTTTATGCACTGTCAGTAGATACATTGATGAATAAAATGTAATAAAATTTTGTTATGTTTTTGTTTTAATTATGTAAAATATTGTATCAAAATAATTAATATAATTATTTTATTTTTTGTTAAATAATAAATTATCATTTATTGTTTATGTTTTTATTCAATTTAATATAAAAATATTAAATTATTTAATTAAAAATTTTTTTAAAAAATAAAATTCTGAAAATAGTTTTAAATTGAAAATAGCCAGGTATTTTTCTCTTGCTAATTTAGCAAGAACAATCATTATTATAGCTAGGAAATTTTCTGTCTCTAAAATTTTTTAAGTAGTGACTTTTTCCCTCATTAATTTTTAGCGATGAACACTTTAGCTTTATAAAACATTCGTCGGTAATCCGTCATCATTTCATGTTTAACGATGGAAACCCCTCATTTAGCTAGGGAATTTTCCCTAGCTATTTGGACTTTTTCTTATAGTGGATGTTTTTTTCTTCTCTTGTTTCTCTCTCGGCTTTGATTCATCATCAAAAGCTATGAAGCATTAATATTTATTTTGGCACATTACAAATTAACTTCACCATGACATATTTAACCCTAAAAAACTTTTACCTATCTCATTTTCTTCCTCCCTTTTCTTCGATTCATTGTTCTTTAAAATTAACAAAAATCAAAAATAGTTCAAAAATAATTCTGTTACTAAAGTTTCATGGTTAAAATAAAAACATAACATTCTTTCATCATCATTTAAAACAATATTATTCTCATAATTAGCGGGTGCATTTGTGCTAGCCTCTCTTATGTGGTTTGTTTGTAGAACTAGGAATGCTATCTATCACGTCATGCTAACTATGAGTCCATATAGGACATTTGCTGTTGCATTAAAAGTTATTAGTGACCAAATTATTATCCAAAATAATCTACTTCATCAGTTCTATCACCTGATTAAATAATTTCTCAAACATATGATTTTCTAACTTTATTCTCATAAGTTGAGCCACAAGTGACAATTACGAATGTGTTGAGACTGTCTGACTTTCAACTTTAATTTATGCTTGTTCATGTCTATAATAACTATTTTTATATATCTATAAATATGGTTGTCTGTCCCCAAATTCTTTGGGTAGAGTTTTTGTCTATTATAGGTATGTAAAAGCATTGGATGGTCCTCCATGGTGTTGGGAACAACACAATAGCTTCTGAAGATGTGAGATGAACCAAAAAAATTAATTCCATGCAAAAGCAGGTTTGCTCTTGACACTATTATTTTGTGTAGATTTATGTCGTCACGGTTCAGATATGCATCGTCGCAATTCTGATCTACGTCGTTGCAATTTATATTTGCGTCATCGTAGTTTATATATGTGTCATCGTAGTTCGTATCTGCATCATTGCAATTCATATATGCATCGTCATAGTTCAGATTTACAAGTACTTGTTACCAGTTATTGGCTTGTAAATGTAGTATGTTATGCTCCATTTTGTAGGTGTAACAATGTTCTCTATTTGTGTGGAGTACCAGAGGAAAATGAACTAGAAATGCTGACCATGCCCGAGAGACCTATATGTGTGTTTTTTAAGTCCTAGATTATTTTCTTCTGTTGTTTTTGATGGTATGTGTATTTGCATTAAAGTAAAAGTGTGGTTGTCATCCAAGGTTATGTGAGTATATATACGTACATATAATATTAAAGTATAAACGTACATATATACTTGCTATAAATGTACATATATACTGAGTATATATCTATGTATATATTAAGTATATAAGTACATATATACTGAGTATATATGTTTGTATATACTAAGTATATTTGTATGTATATATTCAATATATACATACATATATACTACAGTATATACGTATGTATAAACTCGGTATATAAGTACTTTTATACTATAGTATATACATACATATATACTCGGTATATACGTACTTTTATACTGTAGTATATATGTACGTATATACCGAATATATACAAAGTGGGTGCATATATTTATTTGCTGACATGTATATATTGTCATACATACACGCCGATTACACATAGACACACTTTTGAATATATAATTCCTCGAGCTGGTCTGGTCATCATCATGCATTACTTATTGATGCAGGTAATAAAAGCCATGGATCTTAGATTTTATCTAAAGCTGCATGATGAAGATATTTCTGGTCCAGGCTAGCCAGGCAAAAAGAGGTTGGTCTTAAAAATCTTAGTAATTGTGTTAGTATGTAATTATCACATGGTACAAAGCAAATGTATGAGTAAATAAGTTTTCTTGCTCTTAGTTATGCAATGATTTATTCTAATTGTAGTAGGGCTAAGGATGATGATGATTCTTGTGTAGTGCCATGTATTTCTGGTCCAGGAGGAATATCGGGTCCTATTTTGGGAGAAGCAGCTTCCCACCTCATCAAAAATTTGCTTAATCACAAAAAATAGTGGTTAGTAGGGAAATATGTACGAGTTAAATACTAGTATATATCATGTCCTAATTTGTACTCAGTATATATGTACACATAATACTGTAGTTTTTATGTACATATACTGCCATAATATATGTATGAGTGAAATGCTAATATATGTACATATATACTATAGTATTATATATTTATCAAAACATTTTTTTTGATTTGATTGAGTGGTTTAAATTTCTTACAAATATGGTACCACATTGTTCCCCATTCAAAGCTTGTATAAGTGAAAGGATTTTTCACTAGACATGATGTGTCATGACTCGGATAGTTTTGTCGCAACAGAAAAATAGTAATCGGAGGAGTAGAGGGAGAGAAAGCAATGTCAATGCACGCACAGATTATACTTTATGCACTATTGGTAGACACATTGATGAATAAGATGTAATAAAATTTTGTTATTTTTTTGTTTTAATTATGTAAAATATTATATTAGAATAAGTTATTAAATAATTTTTTTAATTATAAATTATCATTTATAGTTTCTATTTTTATTCAATTTAATATAAAAATATTAAATTATTTAATTATTTTTTTGTTGAAGCTGTATGACTATCAACTTTAATTTGTGTTTGTTCATGTCTATAATAACAATTTTTATATATCTGTGAATATGTTTGTGTGTCCCCAAATTTTTTGGGTAGAGTTTTAGCCTATTATAGGTATGTTAAAAGCCTTGGCTGGTCCTCCATAGTGCTGAGAACAACACCTTAGCTTCTAAAGCTGTGAGATGAATCAAAAGAAATAATTCCATGCAAACGTAGGTTTGTTCTTAACACTCTTATTTTGTGCATATCTGCATCATCACAGTTTACATCTGTGTCATCGTAGTTGAGATCTGTGACTGCTTGGTATCGGTTATTGGTTTGTAAATGTAGTATGTTATGCTCCATGTGCAGGTGTAACAATATGCTCTATCAGTGTGAAGTACGAAAGGAAAAAGAACTAGAAATGCTAACCATGCCCGAGAGAACTATATGCATATTATTTACGTCTTAGATTATTCTCTTCTGTTGTCTTTGATGGCATGTGTATTTGCAATAAAGTACAAGTGTGTGTGTCATCCAAATCTATGTGAGTATTTATACGTGCATATAATACTGTAGTATATACATACAAATATACTTGGTATAAATGTACATATATACTAAGTATATATCTACGTATATACCGAGTATATACATAAGTGGGTGCATATATTTATTTGTAGACATCTATATATTGTCATACATACACACCCATTTACACACAAACACACTTTTGAATATATAATTGCTCGGGCTGGTATGGTCATCATCATGCATTACTTACTGATGTAGGTAATAAAATCCATGGATATTAGAATTATTCAAAAGCTATGGAATGAAGATATTTCTGGTCTAGGCTAGCCAAGCAGAAAAAGGTTGGTCTTAAAAATCTTAGTATTTGTGTTGGTATGCAATTATCACATGGAACAAAGTGAACTTATGAGTAAATAAGTTTTCATGCTCTTGGTTCTGCAATGATTAGTTCTAATTATACTAGGGCTTAGTATGATGATGATGATAATGATGCTCATGTAGTGTTGTGTAATTCTAGTCCAGGAAGAATATTGGGTCCTATTTTTGATGAAGCAGCTCGCCGTCTCATCAAAAACTCACTCAATCTCAAAATGAGTGGTTGGTATGGAAGTTCATCAGTTAAGCATCATCGCCCACCCCACTTTTATTATTAGCTGCAATAGTAATGGCAGTAGCAGCAGTGACGATAGTGGTGGTAGTGGCGGAAGCGGCAATAGCGGTGGTAGTGGCGGCGGCTGCAACTGTAGGAGCGATAGTAGTAGTGAGAGTAGCAGCAATAGCAAAAAATGTGGTATATACATACTTATATACTCAGTATATATGTACATATAATATTATAGTATTTTATGTACATATATACCGAGTATATTTGTACTCGATATATATGTACACATAATACTATAGTTTTTATGTATATATACTACTGTAATATATGCACGAGTAAAATGCTAGTATATATGTACATATATACTGCAGTATTATATAATTATCAAAAGATAAATTTATTTATTTATTTTGATTTGATTGAGTGGTTTAAATTTTTTACCGATATGGTACCGCATTGTTCTCCATACAAAGCTTGTATAAGTGAATGGATTTTTCACTAGACATGATGTGCCGTAACTCAGACAGCTTTGTCACATTAGAAAAATAGTGATCGGAGGACCAGAGGGAAAGAAAGCAACGTCAATGCATGGATAGATTATACTTTATGCACTGTCGATAGATACATTGATGAATAAGATGTAATAAAATTTTATTATTTTTTTGTTTTAAATTGTAAAATATTGTATTAAAATAAGTTATTAAATGATTTTATTTTTTGTTAATTATAAATTATCATATATAGTTTTTGTTTTTATTCAATTTTATTTAAATATATTAAATTATTAAATTAAAAATTTATAAAATAAATTAAATACTAAAAATAGTTTGAAATTAAAATAGCTAGGGAATTTTCCCAAGCTATTTTAGCTTGGGATATTTTATTTTAGCAAGTTGTTTTTTTCCGTTGCTAAAATTATTTTGCTAAGGACTATTTCAGTCACTAATATTTAGCGACGAGCACTTTGGATTGAAAAACTTCCGTTGTTATATTTGTTTAGTGGCAAAAACTCTCATTTAGCGTGATAATTTAACTAGAAAAATTATTTTGTTTACTAGAGATTTTTTCGTCACTAAATTATTAGCTAGGGACACCTTCCCTCACTAAATTTTAGCAACGAGCACTTTAGACTGTGAATGATTCCGTCATTAATCCATCGCTATATTTCATTTAGTGATTGAAAATGCACATTTAGCTAATAAATTTTACCTAGCTATATGTGATTTTTTCTTTTAATGAATGACGAAGAGAGAAGAATCAAAATGGGACTATGTGAGCAACCTATAAAATCTTTCTCTTTTGTTACCGATAATATTATCATTACTTTTCTTCTTCGCAATGATATATACATATCTCTGTCTCTCTCAATTTGATTACCACTGGTGGAGTTTGGTTTTTACAAGATATTTGGGTTTGATTTTTTCTTTAATTTTCCCCCAATCTTCCTTCTTTTTCCTTCTATTTTTATATCACTTATATGATTTTGACTCTACAGCATTAATGAAACAATAAATGGCATGGGTAAACTTTGTTCTTTTACTGTTTAAATTTTTAGGGTTTTATTGATTTCAAATACTAAATATTTGCATATAGTTTTCTGCTTTTGTAACTTAAGAAAAAAATTATTCTTAATTTTTTCTACCTCTATAACTTAAGAAAAAACAAACTTAATGTTTATGGATTCTAATTTTGTTGTCTCCAATAATATTATAAACATATAACATTATATATAAACATTTATACTTTTATATATTCACATGACATTATATATAAATGTCAATACTTTAACACACACACACACACACATGTAGTACATTATATATAAACACTGATATGTTTATAGAAATATATAATGTTATATATACATATTTATACATATGTATTAATGTTTAAAAATATCTATACAGCATATACATAAAACTATCCATTTATATAATTTTTTATATAACAATTATATAACATATAAAATGTTTATACATTTTTGTAAACATTTATATAACACATTTTTTTTATATAAATATATAATATTTATAATGTTTATATAAATGTGATATATATACTATATAATATCTATAAAAGTGTTACATATATAATATTATATATAAGTAACATTTATAAAATTAGTTTAAACAAAAATATTATATCTAAATACTTGTATAATAATATAATCATATGCCATTATATATAAAAGTATTTATAACAAAATTTAGTTTTTATTGGAATAAAGCAATGAACGATGCCATTTGAAAAAAAAAACTCACTTTTGGAGATAAGCAAAAAGATGTAGTTGGCATAGTTGGTGCTATTGAGAAAGCTTGTCTTTTTCAAGGTAAGGGGGGAAAGATGATGCGCTCCACTGTCTCCCAATTGATAGAATGTATTGCATTGTGTCATTTACCAATTTCTGAGAAGATAACACAAAGTCTGCTTGATACCTTCGTTGAGAACTAGAGGCATCCCAACCCTCAGATACCAGTGGTCCTACACTTTGCAAGTTAATTTCTTTCCAACATGACCCATTATATCATTATAGCTCCCTTTATCTTCTTCCCCTTTAAACTTCACAAAACATAGCTATTAGTTCTCTGAAACACTTTGTTTGAGCATACATGGTTCCTGCAGAAAATGTTGATGCAATCAGTGTGACTCAAAGTACCTACAACAACTTTTTGATCAAAACACTACTATTAGAATGGGCTTTGCTTTTGCCAAAGGAGTTCTTCTGTTTTGGGTTAATGGCTCATAAATGGAGAAAGGTTGTCTTCAAGCTCTGTGAGATTAAGGTGCAGGGTGATGCCGAGACCAGAGATGTCGAAGCAAGGTTGTTCTATTAGAGGGCTCATCTCTTTGTCTCAAAAATTTTTCCATGAAAGATTAGCTCCTAGTTCTCACTTACCCATCTATTATCTAATTAAGAAAAAGGCAATGGCTAGTTAATTTGAAGCTCTGGATGACTATTCTATTGATAATAGAGGAGATGTTGGTTAGTGGATTCGTGAAGCATGCATTGAAGGTATCGAGGTGTGTGCTTACCATTCTCTGTGATGTATCATCTTCTTCTTCAAAATCACATTTAGTAGCTGAAAATGTGGAAGACATCGAGACAGTGACGTTCTTTGATGAAGACATGGCAACCAATATGGTGATTGGCATTGTTAAGCAAGCTGTGGAGAAGATTAATAGATTACACGAGGTTGATGCAAGAACTCTACAAAGGTTCTACATAGAAAGAAGACCTTAGTCAAGTGCATACCTTTCAGAGATAAACTATAGCAGATTGTTCCCTACAATGTAGATATACTATGGAGCATGTGTATCACCATCTTCATCATCTCTTGCTTGTTTTTCCTTTTTTCTTTTTTTTCACAATGGGCGTGCTTCATTGCAGGTGCCTACCACATGTTATTCTTGTTTCATGCAGCTACTCAAATTTCTATGTTATAGTAAGGCAGTGATGTCAAGATTAGTTGTTTCAATAGGTGGATTGCAAGATTCTCTAAGGATGGCATCAATATATGTGCTACTGGACTATCTTTGTGAAGATAGAATTGAAGATTCACCAAAGGAGAGGCCTAGAGGGATCATGCTCTAACTTGATCTCTTGTGGATTTTCCAGTAGGACCGAGGATGTGACAGAGTTATTGTCCGTACTTGTAAGGTATGACATCATATTTTATAATTGAAATTCTAACATGATGGGTGTTACGACACCACTATCAATTTCTTGTAGGATCTAAAAAACTTTATCTTTTTGAAGTTTCTTATGAACATTATGTTTTGGGTTAGGGTTGCCATGAATGATAGGAGAGAGAGAGAGAGAGAGAGGGGAGAAAAAACAAAAAAAATAGAAAAAATTTATTAAAATTAAAAAATGGACTTTTGAATATACAATCTTAGGCATGTGTGTGTGTGTGTTGAAGTGTATACATCTAAGAAAAATAAAAAAAAAGAGTATTATTTTATAAGTTTGTGCCTTGTGGTACCCCACTAGTGAAATGCTTCCAAGTAAATAAAAAACTAAAGTAAATACTTAATAATCATGATATATATATATATATGTATGTATATGTATGTTTGTATGTATGTATGTATGTATACATATATGTATGTATGTATGTATACAAGTATGCACAATATAATGTGTATGGTATGGTTTAGGGCATCCTACAAGTTAAGTGCTCAAATAAATAAAAAACAAAAATACAATAATCATGATAAATAAATAAATAAATAGATAAAAACACACACACACACACAAATGTGTATAGATGCAAGAAAAATAAAAAAATATGGGCATTCTTTTAAAAATTAGGGTTAATTATTGTATACCAAAAGTAAAAAAAAATAAGGCATAAAGGTACTGCCTGGCACACAAGACTCTTGCATAGGTCTGAGATTTGTGAGTTTAATATATTGACAGTTTTAACCCTAAAAATCATGAAGGTTATATTGTTACATCTAATAATTCACAATGTAGTAAAAATAATAAAATTTTTTATTCTTGGACAAGATTACTTATTTTCATACCAGTGCATGACCTCGTTATATAATTCATACTTCATGATATATACCTTAGGGTAAATATTGTGTATGATGCATGAAATTAGGGTAAATTTTATCTTTATTAAGTTAAAATATCAGATGAACATTCATTTTTTTACATTGTTTTTTTATTATTTTTATCTTTTTTTTATTTTTCTGTACATTGTTGTTTCATGTATGATCACAATTTATAATGGAGATGTATCTATTAGAAATTATATAATAATCAAATTATAATGAATTTATTTAAAAATATCAAAGTATTGCACGCACACACAAAGTAAAATATCAATAATTTGAATGATGTTTAAGATGGGTTAATTTTTTAAACCTTTTCTTAACAACTTGACTAGGAAGATGGTCATTGTAAAACTCAATTGGGGAATGGAATACAAAGGTGAGCTACCTTGTGTTCTTTTGTGTGTATTGCATTTTTTTTCTCAATTTTTTTCTTTAGTTTCTTTTAGGTTTCCTTGCTTTGGTGGACTCCTATATGAACCTACAGGTGTGGAAAAATTCAATACCACGCAGCCTATTGTCATTTCAACTTTTATTTTTCTTTTGTTTGTCATTTTCTCACGAGTTTTGTAAGGAAATATGTTTTAAATAAAAAATCCAAAATATAATGCTACTTTGTAAAATATTACCAAACTAATATGTTTGGAAACAGTGTGACAATTTGCATCATTGTGAATGAAGGTCATTTCCATGCTATTGAATTTTAAAAATCAAAGATAGGCATTGTGAATGCCGGCTATTAAATTCTAAAAATTTTTAAATTTAGGCATGGGGAATAATAGAAGAGTGTGTAGCATCCAACCTAGTGAACAACAAGGTTGAACAACCTGTATCCATGGATATTTGTTCCACAAGTACATCCACAGCCCTGATTTCCCCTACAAATATCACTCCAGTTCTCAAAAATTCATACCTGTAAGAAGCCATAAAACCTCTCACTATAGTCAACTCTCCTCCTCCTCCTTTTCTTTATTTCAATTAATTTGAACCATTCAGGAAGGACTTAAGCTCACCATTATAAACATTGACAAAGAAAAAAGATGTGGGGAGGGTTTTAAAGGCGATGGAGAGGAAGAATAGAAACATCATGATTATAGAAGAGTGTGTGGCAAGGATAGAGAGCATAGTAAGAGTAGTGAGTGAGAAAATGGAAATGGTTAGATTAGTAACATTTCTTCTGTTCTCTTTTAGGAATCATTCAAAATTAGATGTTGACCAGAATTTTATGGTGCTTAAGTGCATGGTAGATGGTTATTCGAAAAGAAGAGTTGTTTTATATGTGGGTGATCTTAAATGGGTCTCTGATATCTAGCCAAATTATGGTTGGCAAGTAGGTAACAACTTTACAGAGTACATTATCATAGAGATACAAAGTCTGATCTACAAAATATGTGGCGAGACTGGAAATAAATGGCTCTAGGGAATCACCACAATCCAAACTTACATCAAGTGTAAAACAGGCTTTCCCTCTCTAGAGACTATTTGGGAACTTTATCTAGTCATTGTTAAGTTGGAAGCCTGAATCTTAGCCTAAATCTCAATGGGTAAAATGATTCTCTTTTTTTTTCTTTTTTTCTCTCGGATTTCTCTAGTGTAATATATCATTTACTTACTCTACCTATCAATGACTCAAATACACACCCACAAAGACACACACACACACACACCCACACACTCATTCATATGTACCTTCGTGTTAACTATTGTATATATGCGTGCATACATACTTCATATTTCACTAGTCACACATTTGACTAAGTTATAAAAAAGAAGAAAAATGGGTGCAGGAGCAAAACATCTACATGTGAGAGTGGCAATGTATGGCAAAAGATTGAATCTAGATTACTTATAAAAAGTGCAACATGTAGCCCCAATTGCTCCATTAAGTTCGACAAAGAAACTCATGTTCGGAATAATGAGTTCATTTCTGTAGGTTCTGCTTGCTCAAGTTTACAGTTGTGGCTTTAGCGGTATAAAGAAGAAAAGAGGGGCGATGATAAGGTGCCTATGTGTTTATATATATATGAAATATGGCCTTGTCATACTCGAATATATCTATTTCATCTTCTTCCTATTAAATGATTTGTGTTTTTTCATTAATCATGATTTAGAGTGATCCTGTAAACTTCAACAAATCAAGAGATCTTTCCACAAGTGTCTTCTCCATTTCAATCCAGAGAAAACTATCAAGTTAAATTTATCTTCATCATCTTCTATTTTTGCATCATTTCTTTATCAAACCACCAACTAAACTTTGGCCACTCACATTGAAATGTATATGGCCAAGATGCAATATTGAAAGTAGAAATGAATCCAAACTAGATCTCATGTCAAACCCAAATTCAAGCCCAAATTCAGCATCATCAAGTGAGGCAGACATTGATGAAGGTCATGATTTTTAAAATTCAATAGCATGGCAATGACCGTCATCCACAATGATGACCATTGCGACACTATTTCCAGACACACTACTTTGGTAATATTTTTCAAATAAGCATCATATTTTGGATTTTTTATTTAAAACATATTAATTTCGTACAAAACTCCTTTCTAACTTTCTTTTATTTAACCATGGATTAATGCGTGAACCTGGGAAACAAAGAAGAATATGTTGATGGATAGTTGATTAGAAAATTTGGAGAAATCTTGATTTAGTAATTTAAAATTAAACTTATGATTATCTCATTGTGTGAAATTTCTAACAAATGGGAGTTGTTGTTGCATGCACTAGACTATTTTTTTATCAGTAGCATGGTGTAGTATTCTTTATTGGTTTGTAAATGTAGTATGTCATGCTCCACGAGCAGGTGTAACAATGTTCTTTATCTGAGTGGAGTATTAGAGGACAAAAAACTAGAAGATGCTGACCATGCCTAAGAGAATTATATGGGTATTTTAAGCCCTATTTTATTACCTTCTATTGTCTTTGATGGTATCTTTATCTGCATGAAAGTACATGTGTCAGTATTTACACACACACACACACACACAAAGGGACATACATACATGAACAAGTATACATACAAGCAACTATTCGCAAGGTTAAAACAATGATGTTGGAAGAGCAGCTAGATACAAAAAGGGCATTGGCAGATACAAGGAAGGAGTAGGAGATGGAGAGGAAATGCAGACTAGAACTAAAAAAACAATGCATATAGTAATAGAGGGATATGCTTGGGTGCTAGAGCAGTATAAAGATTTTGAGGAGTTGGGGGAGAGAAAGCAACATCAATTTCATGAACAGATTATACTTTGTGCACTGTCATTAGATACATTGATTAAGAATAATATGTAATCAAGTTTTGTTATGGTTCTATTTTAACTATGTAACATATTGTATTAGAATATTTTATTAACTAATTTTAATTTTTGTTAAGTATAAATAATTGTGCATAGTTTATGTTTTTATTAAATTTAATATAAAAATTTTAAATTATGTAATTAAATTTTATTGGTTTGTAAATAATTAAAAATTTGAAAATTTTTGAATGAAAATTTTTGAATGAAAATAGCTATAGAATTTAACCTCACTAATTTAGCTAGGAAATTTACCCTTGCTAATTTAGCTAGGGAATTTACTCTAGGTAATTTAACTTGGGAATTTTCCCTTGCAAGTTTTGCTAGGGAATATTCCCTCGCTAATTTGCTAGGGAATATATTTCCTTATTAATTTTTATGAGAAGCACTTGAGCTTGGGAATGGTTCCGTTGTTAGTTCGTCGTTATATCCAATTTAGAAATGAAAAAAATGTATTTAGCTAGGGTATTTTCCCAAGCTATTTTGGATTTTTTTGTAGTGAGACATATAGTAAGTTGGTCAGACATTTTGATAGTCGAGCAAATAGATAAACAAACAAATAGATAGATAAATAGATAGAATAAATGACTTATAAACCAATTGACAGACTAACTAAAAGACAAACAAATAGATAGGTAAACAGACATACGGAAAGATAGACTAACTGATATAATTGATGATTGACTAATAGATAAATCAATTATTATACAAATAGTTTGAGAGACTTGATGATAGATAGATTGATAGACAAAAATATAGTCAAATTAATTGACAGATTGATAGAGAAATAGATAGATAGATTAATATACAAATAGATAGAAAGCTAGATAGATAAATAGATAGACAGAAAGATTCATCATATAGATAGATAGGTAAATAGATAGATAAATAGATAGATAGTCAGAAAGAAAAATAGATAGATAGGAAGATAGATAGACTGATAGACAAATATATATATAAATAGATAGATGTATATATAGACAGATAGTGAGATAGATAGATAGATATATAGACAGATAGATAGATAGATTGATATATAGATAGACAGACAGATAGATATATAGATAGATAGATAGATAGATAGATAGACATTTAGATAGATAGATTGATTGATAGATAGACAAATAGATAAATAGATAGATAGATAGACAAATAAATAGATAGAGAGATAGACATATATATACTTATATAGATAGACAAATAGATAGATAGATAGATAAATAGATACATAAACATTGATAGATAGATAGATAGACATATAAATAAACATATAGATAGAAAAATAGATCGATAGATATGCAGATAGAAAGACACATAGATTGACAGATAGATAGAGGGAAAGATAGATAGGTATATAGATAAATAGATAAATAGATAGATAGATAGATAGACAAACAGACAGACATATAAATAGATAGATAAATAGATAGATAGACAAATAGATAAATAAATAGATATAGGGATAGAGAGGAAAAGAGATAGACAAATAGATAGATAGACAGATAAAAAGATAGATAGACAGATAGATTAATAGATTATTTGACAGATAGATAGGTAGAAAGATAGATAAATAAACAGACATACAGACATACAGTAGATAGAGATAAATAGATAAAAAGAAATATAGCTAGATAGATAGATAAAAAGAAATATAGCTAGATAGATAGATAAACAAATTGAAATATTTTAAATTGATAAATAGATAGATAGATAGATAAAGAGACAGATAGACACATACACATATAAACAAATAGATTAACAGTCAGATAATTCGGTAGAGAGACAAAATAGGAGGTAGTTAAATAGATAGATAAAAAGACACACATAGATATAGAAAATCTTTTTCTAGGCAGGTAGATAGTTAGGTAGGTAGATAGATGGACAAAAAGATAGAAAGATAGATCAACTATATGACTGACTAACTAAATCAAAGACAGACTAACAAATAGATAGACAGTCATATAGATAGATGAACATATAGATAGATAGACATAATTATTGACTGACACATAGAAACATAGACATATAAATAGATAGATATATAGAAAAATAAATAGATAGACAGATACATAGATAGTTTGAAATATAGATTGATATATTGATTGATAAATAGATATATAGGTAGATAGATAGATTGATTGATTAATTGATAAACATATAGATAGACAAATAGATAAAAAGATAGATAAACATATTGATTTATTGATTGATAGAAAGATAGAAAGATAGATAGAAAATAAATAGATAGATACAATGATAGATAAATAGATAGATAAATAGACAATGAAATAGATAGATAGATAGACTGATATATAGACACATAGATGGACAAATAGATAGATGGACAAATAGATAGATAGAAAAATAGATTGATACACTAATCATTAGATTGATACAAAGACAGATAGTTAGATAGATAGATAGATAAAAAGATAGATATGAATATATAAAGATAGAGAGATAGATAGATAGAAAGATAGATATAGAGATAGACAAATAGATAGACAGATAAATAGAAAGATAGGTATAAATAAAGATCAATAGATAGATAGATAGATAGACAAAAGATAGATAGAAAGATAGATAGATAGAAAAAGAGATAGACAAATATAAAGATGGATAGATAGATGGATAGATAGATAGATAGATCAATACATAGATAGACAGATAGAAAGGCAAATAGATATATAGATAAATTTATCGATAGATAGATAGACTAACACATAGATAGATACATAAATAAATAGATTGATAGACATATAAATATAAAGATAGATAGAGAGGTAGATAGAGATATTAAAAGACATATTGATAGATAAATTTATTGACAGATTTATAAATAGACTTAGAGTGAGATAGATAGAAAAATAGATTGACAGAAAGATAGATAGACAGAAAGATACATAGTAGATATAAAAAAATGAATAGATAGATAGATAAACAAATAGATAGTAGAAATATAGTCATATAGATAGACAGATAGATAGACAGATAAAAAGAAGATAGATAGATAGATAAATAGATAGACATATAGATAGAAAAATATATAGATAGATAGATAGGTGGATAAATAGAAAAATAGATAGATAAATAGATTGATAGATTGATATATATATATCTATAGATTGATAGACAGATAGATAGATATTTAGATAAACAAATAAATAGATAAACAAACAAATAGATATATAAAGATAGATAGATAAACAGATAGATAAATAGACAGATAGATGGATGGATATATAGATATATAAAGAGACAAATAGATATGCATTCATACAAACAAATAGACAGACAGATAGTCAGACAATGAGGTAGGCAAATAGTAAATCAAGTAGACAGATATTTGTTTGTTAAAAAGAGACAGATATAAAAGAGACAGACATCTAGATAGTTAGGTTGGCTGATAGTTAAAAAGGTAGACAAATAGATACATTGTTAGACAAATAGATTGTTAGTTAGTTAGTCATTTATTTAGATAATCAAATAGATAGATAGATAGATAGACATATAGATAGATATATAGATAGATCGACAGATGTATATAAATAGATAGAAAAATTATTAATAGATTGATAGATATTTTTATAGACAAATTAATAGACAGATTGATAGAGAGATTGAGAGACAAATAGATTGACAGATTGACAGATTGACAGATATTTAGATAGATGATAGATAGATTTAAAGAAAGAAAGATAGATATACAAATATATAGATAAATAAAAAAATAAATATATCGATAAATAGGTATGCATATAAATAGATGGATAGATAGATTGATAGACCGATAGATAAATAGATAGAAATATTGATTGATTGATAGATACATATGTAAATAGATTGATAGACAGATTAATAGATAAATATATAGACAGACAGATAGATATGTATATAAATAGATAAATTGATTGATATATAAATTGATAGATAGATAGATAAATAGATTTATAAAAAAAAATAAATAGATAGACAGAGAGATAGATAGAAAGATAGATAGATAAATAGATAGATAAATAGATAGATAGATAGGTAGACAGATTCATACAAAAATTTATAGACAACTATATAGATAGATAGATTGACAGATTGATAGAAAGATAGATGGATATACAGATACATAGACAGATTCATACAAAAATTTATATACAACTATATAGATAGATAGATAGACAGATAGATAGAAAGATAGATAAATAAATAGATAGATAGTGAGATAGACAAATAGATATAGGGATAGATAGATAGATAGAGAGATATATACATAGACAGATAGATATAGAGATAAATAGATAGTTAGATAGATAGATAGATTGATAATTTGGTAAATAGTTTGATAATCATATTGATTTACAGATTGATCAACAAATTAATTGACAGATTGATATACAAAATGATATCAAAATTCATATATAGATAAATAGACAAATAGATAGATAGAGATACAGAGAGATAGAAAAGATAGATAAATAGACATATAGATTGAAAGTTATACAGAGAGATTGATAGATATATAGATAAATAGATTGATTGATAGATAAAAAAATAGATAGACATATATATAGATTGATTGATTGATAATAGATAGAGTGACATATAGATAGATAGATAGAAAAATAAATAAATATATATACTATTTATAAGCTGATAGACAGATAGATAGATAAACAAATCGATAGATAAAGAGATAAATGGGCAGATAGAAATATAGATAGATTGACAGAAATAAAGAAAGAAAGAAAGATAGGTAAATAGTTAGAGAGATACATAGAAAGATTGATAAACAGATGCAGAAAAAGAAAGATATGCATATAGACAAACATACAAAATAATATATTGATTGATTAATTGATAGTTAAATAGACAAATAGATTAACATAATATAGATAGATATAAAAAAAGATATAATGATAGACAAACAGACAAATAAATAGATATATATATATATATATTTATATTTATATATTTATATTTATATTTATATATACAGATAGATAGACAGACCGACCGACAGACAAATAGATAAATAGATAGATAGATAGATTTATAGATATATTGATAGAAAGATAGATAGATAGATAAATAGATAGATAGACTGATAGATAGAACAAATATATAGACAACTAGATAGATATATTGATAGACAGACAATTTGACAGATACATTGAAAGATAGATAGTCAGATAGATAGATAGACATATAAATAGATAAATAGATAGTTAGATAGTTAGATAGACATAAGAAAGATAGATTGAAAAATTGACAAATAGATACATTGATAGATAGACAAAAACATAGATAGATAGACAAATAGATGGAGATAGTATTGTATAGATACATAGATTATAAGATAGATTGATTGAAAAATAGTTAGAAAGATAGGTAGTAGATATATAGACACATAGATAGATAGATAGATAGACAAATAGATAGACAAATAGATATATAGATTTATAGATAAAAAGATATATAGAATACAGATGGATAGATATATATATCGATAGTCATATAGATAGATAGATAGACAGAGAGTTCAATAGATATATAGATAGATAAATAGACAAATAGATAGATAGACATATAGATAGATAGGTAAGTAGGTAGGTTTATAGACAAATAGATAGATAGATTAATTACCACATAGATAGATAGATATATAGATAGAAATATAGATAAAAAAATAAATAGATAGATATACAAATAAATAGATATAAAGATCGATAGATAGATAGATATGTAGGTAGATAGATAGATCAATAGATAGACAAATAGATAGATTGATAGATAAATATATAGACAGATAGATAAATAAATAAACAAATAGATAGATAGATAGATAGATAGACAATTAGATAGATAGATAGACAGATAAAAATATAGATAGATAGATAAACAAATAAATAAATAGGTAAATAGATAGATAAGTTAACCGACAGATAGATAGATATACAAATATATAGGTTGAAAAATAGATAGATAGAAAGATAGACAATTAGTTAGTAAGGCTGGCAGACGAGCGGGACAAAAGGTACGTAGACAAACAAGTAGACAGATAGGCAGATAGATTTTCAGATAGCCATACATATACATAGACAAACAAACAAACAATTCGACAAATAGATATATAGACAGACAAACAAACCAATTGATAGGTAGATAGTCATATATATTGATAGATAGATAGTTTGATAGACTTATTGAAAGATTGATTTATAGATAGATAGATATATATATATATATATATATATATATATATATATATATATATAGATCGACAAATAGATTGATAGATAGATAGACAAATAGATTGATAGATAGATAGATAAATATATAGAAAGATTGATAGATAGAATGATAAATAGAATGATATACAAATTGATACGCAGATTGATAGACAGATCATTAGATAGATTGATAATATATTTATAGATAGATTTATAAACATTTTGATAGACATAGATATAAAGATATATAGATAGTTAAATATATAGACAAATAAATTGACAGATAGATAGATAGTTAGATTGAAAGATAGATAGACAAATAGATGAATAAATACATAAATAGATTATTAGATAGAAAGATATATATATATATATATCTATATATATATTGACAGAAAATAGACAAAAAGCTAGATAAATAAATAGACAAATAGATAAACAGATAGATAAATACATAGATAGATTGATTGATAGATTAATAGATAGATAGATATACAGAAATATAGACAGACAGAAAGAAGGATGGATAGACGGATATACATATAGATTTACAAGTAGATAAACAAATAGATAGATAGGCAAATATATAGACAAATAAATTTACATATAGTTAAATAGATAAATAGATAGACTGATAGATAGAAAGATTTATAGATAGATAGAAATTAGACAGATCAATAGATTGAAAGATTGATATTAAGTTCAAAAGAACAATATAATGATCAATAAACTATTTGATAGAAAGATAGATAGATACATTGATAGATAGATAGATAGTTAGATAGATATATTGTTGCATAGCTAGATAGATAGATAAATTGATAGAGAGATATATTAATTGATAGATATATTAATTGATAGATTATTTGATAGATAGATAGATAGACCGATTAATAGACACTTTGATACATACAATAATAGATATATTAATAGATAGATAGATTGATTGATTGATTGGTAGATAGATAGATAGATAGATGGATGGATAGATAGAAAGACAAATAAATAGATAGAATGTATATAAATAGATAGACAAATAAATATATTGATATATAGACAGATAGTTAGACTTATATATAGTAATATTTAAAGTTAGAAATATAGATAGATAAATAGATAAATTGATTGATTGATAGATAGTAGATTGATAGATATATAAATAGACAAATAGAAAAATATATAGATATAAAGATATATAGAAATCTAGACAGACAGATAGACATATAGCAAAAAAATAGATAGATAGATAGATACATAGATAGATAGATACATAGACATATAGATAGAAGGATAAACAGATAGATTATTTAATAGATATACAGATAAATAGATCATTAGATAGATACATAGGCTAAAAGATAGATAGATAGCCAGACAGATAGATAGCCAGATAGATATCAAAATAAATAAATAAATAAATATATATATATATATAGATAAACAAAAAGATAGATTGATAGATAGATAGATTAATTGATTGATTGATATATAGGTAGACAGATTGATAGACACATAAATCACATATAGATAGACACATAGAGAAGAGATATATAGATAGATAGATAGATAAATATACAAATATATAAACAAATATATAGACAAATAGATAGGCATTTAAATAGATAGATAGACAGACAACTAGGTAGGCAGATAAAAAAAAACTAGGTAGGCAGATAGTCAAGAAGGTAAACAATTAGGCAGGCAGATAGAGAGTCAGGCAGGTGGGAAGACGGACTTATAAGCAGATTGATAGACTTTTAGAAAGGTAGTCATACAAACAAATAAATATACAGATAGACAAACAGATAGTTAGTTAGATAGATAGTTTGTTAGACAGAATGATAGATAGATAGATAGATTGATATATAGACATATTGATCATATTGATAGACAGATAGATTGATAGTTAATTAGATTGATTCATAGAAATAAAGATAGATAGATTTGTTGGTAATAGTGCTCTAGGCATATAGTATGGACTTGGTTTTTTAACTATTGTGAGAATTAATTATTTAATTAATTTTCATGTTTAATATATATAATGTCTTTGAATGATATTTTTAATTATTCTAAATATCCCAAATTGGTTTTTATTATGAGAATAATAATTAATTAAGATTAGTATAAAGTTTGATTGATATTCATGGGATTAATGTGTATGATATACAATTCAAATTTATATCTATTTGTTTAGAACAAATTTTGAATAGCCCCATCTTGAAATTAATACATTGTTCAAATTCATAATTTTAACTCTAATAGTTGTGTCATTAAATCTTATGACTTGAGATTGCTCTATTTCTCAACATAAAGAATATTATGCTTTTATATAATCAACGTTGTCTTTAACCAGATAACTATAAATATTATACTTGAACATAATAAGAATTATGCAGTGAGATATAAATAATTAAAATAGAATTTGTCCCTCTTATTATATGAGAGATACTTTTGGGGCCCCTCTACAATTGAGACTAAGAAATGCATGACTATACTCATATAAATTAATGAAGATTAATGTCAATTTTTTAGTTTCTCTAATTGAATTTTGTGTAATCAAAGATAGAATGATATAATGTTGATATTTTTTATGTCTTATATTCTATCAAGATATCGTGAAACAAAAGGATTGTCATTAACAATATTAAGGTTGCCTCGAATCATGAGTTTTTCATTTAATTTGGGTTGTCATAATATCTTGGTAGATGTCACTTATGACTTGTTGGATCAAAATGTGAGTTAGGCCTACTGCCAATATTAATTAAACCTATAGGGTCACACATTAAGAATTAATAATAATGGTTATGATTTTTGACTTTCTGTATAATTTAAAATGATAAGATTATTTTAAATTATAAATAACAATTAGTATTTATTAAATTTTGAAAAAGTTTAATTTCTTAATTTAAATAAATAATAAATCTATTATATTTTCTTAATGGATAAGAAATTAATTAGTAAATGGTTTTTTAAAAGAGTTAAAAATATAATAATATATAAATTTTATTCCTTATCTGATAAAGATTTGAATTTAAATTGTTATTATTTAAAAGTGTTTAAAATATATAATAATATAAAATTCATTTATGACTTAAATGCTAGTAGACTTACACACACACACACACACACACACACACACACGTGTGAGACATATATGTTGGTAACCATCATCTTATTCATAGAGAATAACAAATACATAGAGAAGGAAAAGAAAAACCAAAATTTTGTTTTAAGAAGATGAATATAAACTAGCATTCAATAAAATCATTTATTATTTTATCATGGGTGCATACATGTAAAAGGTAATTACTTTTCACAAAGGCAGCATCTTTGAAGATCTAAATAAACCAAGACCAAGAAAGATAAATAAAAAGACAGAGAGATAGATAGAGAGATAGACATATAAAGAGATAGATAGAGAGATAGACATATAAAGAGATAGATAGAGAGATAGACATATAGAGTGATAGACATATAGATAGGCAGAAAAATAGAAAGAAAGAAAATTGGTAGTAAAATAGATAAATTGATAGATAGGTTTTTAGATATATTGATAGATAGATAGACAGATAGACAGACATATAGATTGATTGATTGATAGACAAAAAGTTAGAGAGATATATTGATAAATTAATAGATAGATAGAATGATAGACAGATTTATAGAGAAATTTATAGGCATATTGATAGACATATAAATAGAAAAATAGATTGATGAATAGATAGACAAATAGATAGATAGAATGATTAATAGATTATTAGACTGATAGATAGACTGATTTATAGACAAATAGATAGATAGATAGATAGATAGAGAGAAATAAATTGATAGATAGATAAAAAAATAAATAGATTGATAGATTGATAGAAAAAAAAATAAACAGATAGATAAATAGATAGATAGACATAGATAGATAGGTAGATATACAATTAATAGACAAATAGACAAACATATATATATATATATATATATATATATATATATATATCGACAAATAGATAGATAGATAGAAAGATAGATAAATATATAGAAAAAAAGATAGATTGAATGATAGATTTATAGACAGAGAGATAAATATATAGATAGAAATATAGACAGATAGATAAATAGATATATATAAAAATAGATAGGCAAATAGATAGACAGATAGATAAATAGACAAAAGATAGATAGATAGATAGATAGAGATATAGATTAACAGATTATTAGAATGATATATAGATAGATTGATAGACAAATAGATAGATAGATAAATAGATAAAAAATATATAGCTAGATAGAAAGATAGACAAATAGATAGACACAGAGATATATATAGATAAAAATGAGATAGACATATAGAGAGACAAGTAAAAGACAAATAAATGGATATATATATATATATATAGACAAATAAATAGAGAAATAGATGAATAGATAGAAAGATAGAAAAATAAATAGATAGATAGATAGATACAAAGATCAACATGTATATAAACAAATAGATAGACATAAAGAAAAATAGATAGACAAAAAATAGACAAGTAGATAGATATTAAGATAGACAAATAGATATACAATTAATATATAGACAGGCAAACAGATAGATAGATATACAGATAGATAGACAGATAGAGAGAATGATAGATAGATAGACAAATAGAGAGAATGATAGATAGATAGATTGATAGATAAAAAGAAAGAAAGACATATATAATGATAGATAGATATATAAATAGATAGAAAGACATATATGTAGATAAATAGATAGATAGATAGATACATAGATAGATATATAGGTAGATACATAGATAGATTGGCACATATATAGATAGCTAAATAGATAAACAAATAAATAGTCATATAGATATATAGAAAGATATATAGATAGATAGATAGATAGATAGGTAGATAGGTAGATAGATAGATAGATTGATTGATTAATTAATAGATTGATTGATAGATATATTAATAGATAGATTAATAGATAGATTGAAAGATAGATTAATAGATAGATTGATAGATAAATTGATAAATAGATTGATAGACATTTTGATAGACAGATTAATAAATAGATTGATAGACAAAAAGATAGATAGATTGATATATAGGAAGATAGATAGATAGAAAATTAGATAGACAAATAGATAGATAGAAAGATACATAGATAATTAAAGAGATAGATAAACATTAAGATAGATAGATAGATATACATATAGATAGATAGATACTTATACATATAGATAGTTAGGATAGATTGATATATTGACAGATAGACAAATAGATATATAGATATATAGGCATATAGATGTACAGAAAGATATATAGATAGATAGGTAGATTGATTGATAGATATATAGACAGATATATAGATAAATAGATAGATAGATAGATAGATCGATAGATCGATAGATAAACATATAGATAGATAGATTGATAAATAAATTGATTGAAAAGAATAATAGGTAGATTGATATATAGATTATTAGAAATATTGATAGATAGATTGATAGATAATTTGAAAGATAGATTGATAGCTAGATTTATAGATAAATTGATAGATAGGTTTATAGATAGATTGATAGATTGATAGATAGATTGATAGATATATTAATAGATAGATTAATAGATAGATTAATAGATAGATTTATAGATATTGATAGAGAAAAAGATCGATAGATAAATAGAATAAGAAGAATAAGCTCTCACTTTCTAGAGAGAGAAAATACCACTTTCTAGAGAGAGAAAATCTTCATTGTTCCTCAAAACAAACTCTATTCAAGGTGAAAATGGAGCAAACTGACTTATTATTAAATAATAAGTCATTTGCCTCGAGTGTGAAAGGGACTGTGCCGATTTCACCCACTCACGGGAACAAAAACGGCCATCCCGTTATCATCTTCTTTGCCGAAGAAACTCAAAGGCTTCTGGAACGTTTTGAAAACATGCTCATCGGTAAGTTCTCTAATGGCAGACCTCGAGCAATAGAAGTTCAAAAATTTATCGCAACCCTAAAGCTTAAGGGGAAGGTGAAGTTTGAAGACTTCGACGCTAAACACGTCGTGCTGCAATGTTCTCTATTGGAGGACAAATATCGCCTATGGCAGCGAGGTTTATGGCAGGTCGACGGCTTCCCCATGCGCATATTGAAGTGGACAAAGGATTTCACTCCCCTGGGAGAGGCGCCGGTAGCTCCGGTATGGTTTACATTGCCTTTTCTGCCATTACATTTATTCTCTGAACATTCTCTCTATGCTATATCGTCGTGCTTGGGTAAACCCATGTTACGGGATGAAGCCACAGTAACCATGTCAAGGCCGAACAAAGCTCGTGTATGCGTTGAGCTAAATCTCCTGTCTAAGCCGACTACCAAGTTATGGATAGGTAGTGGGGAAGGTGACCAGGCCGAGGGGTTTTGGAAAACAGTCATCCCTGAAAGCCTTCCTTCTTACTGCCTAAGTTGCAAAATGCTTGGGCATGAAACCATTTCGTGCAAGGTGAGGGAAGAAGAGAAAGGTAATGTGCAGCATCAGGATGGAGGAGGCAAGAAGGCAATGAAATGGTTAAGGAATGAAGAGGTTACTCTGCACAGAAACTCGTACGAAGAACAAATTATCCATCCATCTGTTACAGAAATGGAGGGCCTGGATAGTAGAGAAAAACCAGAAGCACCCAGGGAATATACAAAGAAGAATCTTGCAGAAGATAATGCTCTAGAATTAAACTCGGAGGGAGGAAAGTGGCAGACTTGAATGAAAATTGGGAGGTGGTGAAACACAAGAGAAAGCATGGCAGAAAATCAAAACCTAGAATAGTGTTGAAAGAAAAGTTAGAGGATTATGGATGGATAGATGAAGACCCCCTGGATTTTCCAGAAGATGAATCGGTGATATTTAGATGCCCTTCAATTAACAAGGGAGATGAATCACAAGAGGAGCTTGAGGAGAAAACCAAAGATGACCTATCAATCTACAAGGAAGATTGGGATAAGCTCTCAAGAACTCAATCTATGGAGGCCTTGAAGCAAATGGCTATGGTTCTCGGGAAACATGTAAAATATAATGAGATTATGCATGAAACCACCCACACTCCTAAGACCGTAAGAAACATGAATAAATATGTCAATAAGACTTATGAATCTATGTGTACAACTCGAGCTCAAGCTAAATTAGGTCTTAATGGATAGATGTCTATATTGGAATGTTAGGGGGGATAGCTAATAGCCCCACGATAAATAGATTAAGACTTTTAATTAAAGAACATAAAATATAATTACTGGTTATTACAGAGCCAATGGTCCTGCAAGATCAATTAATTAAATATAGTGAAATTTTAGGGTTTAAAAATGCCTACGCTAATTTAAATATCAAACTTTGGATTTTATGGCATAATAAGCTGGAAATTGAAATATTAAAAGATACTGAACAGATAGTACACTTCAAATTAGATAAGAACACAGATCAAATAATTTCAGCAGTTTATGCTAAAAATGATAAACAATCTAGGTTAACGTTATGGGAGGAGATGAAAGATATAGCAAGTAGAAACTCTCCTTTGATCATAGGAGGAGATTTTAATATAATTAGAAGCCCTCAAGAAAAGAAAGGTGGTAAATCACTAGATAAGGTAGCCATGAATCAATTTAATGACACAATACCCATTTCTAATTTAATGGAAATAGATTTCACTGGTTCAAGATACACCTGGTGTAATAACTGGCGAAAAATGGGAGTCATCTGGGCACGACTAGATAGGGTAATGTGTAACGCATAGTAGGTCACCTCACAAGGGACTACTCAGCTAAGACACTTAAACAGAACGTGTTCTGATCATAGCCCACTGCTTATCATGCTACAAAGGAACCAGGGAAGTATGCCTAATTTTAAATTTCAAAATATGTGGGTTAAGCATGTAGGCTTTGATAGTCTCGTCAAAGAGTCTTGGACAGAGCCAGCGGAAGGAAAGCCGATGCAAGTTTTAACAACAAAGCTACTAAGATTAAAATCTAGCTTAAAATCATGGAACAAAGAGGTTTTTGGAAATCTAAACCAGGAGTTAAAAAAAGTGGAAGCAGTAGTAGCTAAGTTGGAGCAAGAGTTTGACATCACTAACAACAATGAAACTAGGTTAAATTTAAGTAAGACCAAAGCAGAATTAAGTTTGAAATTACACATGGAAGAAATTTACTGGAAACAGCGAGCAAAAATAAAATGGTTAAAAGATGGCGATCGAAATACCAAATTCTTTTATAATATAACTAAAATAAAATCTCAGAAGAATAAAATTAAAGGTATAAAAAATGAAGAGGGAATATGGGTAGAAGAAGAAAATGAAATAAGATCTCTTTTTAAAAATTTTTTTGAAAACCAATTATGCAATCTATCACATAGGGTGGATAATTCCCTAATGCATAAGATTAGGGCAACCATTACGGAAGCTCAAAACCAAATAATGGAATTGATCCTGGAAGAACTAGAAGTAAAAGAGGTAGTTTTCCACCTGGAAAAAGAGAGTGTTGCAGGACTGGATGGTTGGAATAACTATCTTTTCCAGTCAAACTGGCACATTGTTAAAACTGAACTAGTCCCCGCAATTGCTAGTTTTTTTGTAGGGGCGGAAATCCCAAAAAAAGATTCGCCACAGAAATGTGAGGATTTTAGACCTATAAGTTTATGTAATGCTATTTATAAAATTTTAGCTAAAATTTTACAATATAGACTAAGCTCAATTTTACCATCTATAATATCTCAAGAACAAACGGGGTTCGTTAAAACCAGATTAATGATTGAAAATATAAAACTTGCATCTGAGATGATGAAAGAGATAGGAGTTAAAACAAGAGGTAACAATTTAGTGGTTAAGCTTGATCTATCGAAAGCCTTCGATAGGGTAGAATGGTATACCCTTTGTTTTGCGATGAGAAGGTTTGGATTCTCTGAGCTTACCATAGACTTAATATACAGATGCATTTCAAGTACTTGGGTAAGAGTGATTGTAAATGGAAAGATAAGCAAAGAATTTAAACCAAATAGAAGCTTAAGACAAGGAGACCCGTTATCTCCCATTCTCTTTGATATTTACTTAGAATTACTAATTCGAAACCTGAATAAAAGAATGATAAAAGGTAAAATAATACTATTCAGACAACCAAAGAATACACCTAGAATAGGCTGTTTAGCCTATGCAGATGACCTTATAATTTTTACAAATGCTAGTACAAAGTCTTTAAGGAATCTTATGGATCTTCTTCAAATATTTGAGAAGGAAATATGCCAAATCATAAATAAAAATAAATGTCAGTTTATTCTTGCCAAAAATGTAAAATTAAAGGTAGTAAATAAATTTTAAAACATCACAGGCTTTTTAGAAATTAAAGGGGCATTAATGTATTTAGGATGTCCGATATATGAGGGGAGGTTGAAGGAAGAATATTTAATTTTTCTTCAAGACAAGCTAAGAAAGAAAATAGCAGGTTGGAAAGAAGAGCTTCTAGGATTTGGGGGGAGAATAACGCTGATCTCACACATTTTACAAAGTACAATGATACACATTTTATCAGTTATTCATCCACCTAAAAAATTTATTAAAAAACTTGAATCGGAAATGGCAAATTTCTTATGGGGTAAAAAAGAAGGGAAAAATAAATTACACTGGAAGGACTGGGAATCAATCTGTTACCCAAAAGAAGAAGCAGGATTAGGATTAATGAACCTATAGGATTCGGCTGCTGCCTGGGATTGCAAAGGCTGGTGGAGATTGAAAGAAAGCGACAATCTTTAGGCAAAATACATGCGGGCTAAATATCTAGATTATAAGAACAGAAGCCCTAATAAAGCTTCGAATAACTGGAAGGTAATGCAAAAACAAAAGGAGATGGTAGACTCACACTTTACACTAAAGAAAAGTGGCTGGAAATGGACTTTAACGCCATAAGGCAACTTCTCTCTAAAGTCGGCTAAAGATCTGGTCAGAAAGAAAAAATCTGTTCAAACATTATTTAAATGGGTATGGCAAGAAAATGTCTGAAAAACAATGTGTTCGTTTACATGGAAGGTTTTAATGAATGCTATACCGGTAGATACGAATGTACAAAAAAAAAGGGATAAAAATGGCATCAATATGTGAATGTTGCTTACAAGCAATTGAAACAACTGATCATTTATTTTCTAATGGGACAATTGCAGCAGAAATATGGAACGAGATGGAGGGGGAAAAACAAATAAGTAATAAAAATGATGGTTTAATAGATAAAGTTAAAAAATGGGAAAGGGAAACTACGAAAAGCCCCATTAGAAAATGGCTTAATCAGAAATTACCGCATGTTATTATCTGGTGCATATGGAAATCTCGAAATAAAAGTAAATTTGAAAATATTAGGATGAATTTAATAGAAATAAAAAAAGATATTAGAAAGGAGATAAGTAATATAGCTAATATAAAACCTATTAAAATAGAGAATAAGAAAAAAGATAAGAAACTCGAGAAAACATGGGACCTCACTTTTAAAGTAGTAAATCAGCAATTGGCTAAAAGCATATACTGGAATAGCCCGGGGTCGGTAAAGTTTCACTTAATACGGATGGTAGCTTTAACAGGGATACTGGAATAGCAGGAGGAGGAGGGGTAATAAGAGATTATAAAGGGACAGTAAAGAAAGCGTTCACCCGTGCCAGTAGAGCCTCCTCGGCCCTGGAATCAGAAATTAAATCCTTGAAAGCAGAATTAGAGATATGTAAGAAGCTACATTTTAAAAATATACAAGTTCAGGTAGACTCGAAGTAAGTAGTCGAAATAGTAATTAAAAAGAAAATTTTATGGAAGTATGAAGATGATTTAGAAGTAATTTTCAGCCTCTTAGATGAGCTGAAAGCTTCAATTACACGTATATATAGGGAGGCTAATAATTTAGCGGATAGTCTATCAAGAATAGGCTCAACTAGAGGAGAGAGAGAATATGATGAGGAGTCCTTGCCACATAAATTAAAGGGAATAACATGCTTAGATAAAATGACATTTCCTTACATAAGAATAATTAAAACAGCCTAAGACGCTAGGATAAATAATTATAATCTACTAACTCGGTAGAGGAATTTCTGTCCTTGCAAGGCTTGTCTAAAAAGATAAATATCAAGGAAAAGGTAAGAGCTGGAATTTTGTGGTTTTGTATATGTTGTTTTTACTTGTAGGAAAGCCTTAATCGGTCCATTACTTCATGCCCTTTGAAGCGAAAATATCCTGAAAATCATAATAATCTGTGCTAGATTTACAATGTCATGTGTTATATATACATATTCTGGTTTAATCTTGTGTTTATTAGAGGTTGAAGTTACATGTAATTATACAATGCATGTGTTATGTTAAATAAAAAGCTTTAGGCTAAGTAAGTGTCTAGTATAGAAGATAGATAAGGCTCAAGATGCGGCAAAGGGAATTGACATGATATTCAAGATGATAGCCTAAAGATTACAGCAACATAGAAGGAAAGGGCTGGAAAATTGGGGCAGAGAATTTCTGTCCTGCAAAGCTTGTCTAAAAGGTAAAATAAGGGAAAAGGTAAAAGCTGTTTTTGTGGCTTGTGTTTGGTTGTTTTTACTGGTAGGAAAGCTCTAATCGGTCCACCACTTCATGCCTTGTGAAGCCAAAATACCTTGAAGAATACGAGAATCAGTATCACCATTATAGAGTCAGTTGTTATATATATATATATTAGAGGCTCAAGTTACACGTAATTATGTAATGCATGTGCTATAACAAATGAAAAGTTCTAGGCTAAGTAAGTGTCTAGTATAGAAGATTGAAAAGGCCCAAGATGTGACAAAAGAATTGATATGATACACAAGATGGAGCCTAAAGACCCAGTAATATAGAAGGAAAAGGGCAAAGATGGTAAGAAGGAAGAATAAAGGGCTGAAAATCGGGGCATAGCGAAGCAAAGGTAATTAGTAAAATGGATATTTTCCTGTTACTAACCCACTGCAGGGAACATGGAGAATAAAGCATAGAGACAGAAGGGTGCGCCAGGAGATAGAGACAGAAGATTTCACAAGCAGAACAAATGAGAATTTATTAGGACTCCTCATTGTAATATTATTAAATTCTAGAAAGAATATCAAAATAGTCACTAGATATGGGGCAAGGATGTAACAGGGTAAAGGGTAGAAATAGCTTGTAAAAATGGTATTCCTCCGCCAAAAGAGATGGCTATAAATAATAAAAAACAAATTTTTTTAAAAAAAGATAGATATATAAATATATAGATAGATAGATAGACAGATAGATACATTAATTTAAAGATAGATAGGTTGAAAGATAGATAGACAAATAGATAGATAGATAGATAGATATAGATATAGATATATATATAGAAAGATTTATTTAAAGATAGATAGGTAGATATATAGACAAACAAACAAATAGATAGTTAGTTAGTTAGATAGAAAGATATATGGATAAATAGACATATAGCTATGTAGACAAACAGACAGACAGATAGAGAGATAGATAGATAAATAGAGAGGTATTCATATAGATATACAGACATATATATAGATAGACAAATAGATAGTTAGAAAGATTGGAAGAAAAATTGACAGATTGATAGATATGTTGATAGATATATTAAAAGATAGATAGAAAGATAGATAGACAAATAGATAGATAAGTTATAGATAGATTAATAGATAGACAAATCGATAGACAAATTGATAGATAAATTGATAGACAAATTTATAGTGATATTGATAGACAGATAAATAGATAAATAGACAAATATATTGACAAATAGTTAGATATAAAGATTACCATATTATTAGTCTAATAGATAGACTAATTGATAAACATACATACAGATAAATAGATAGATAGATAGATTAACAGATAGATATAAAGATAGATAAAAAAATAGATAGATAGATAGTTAGATAGATAAAAAATAGATAGATAGAAAGTTAGACAAAAAGAAAATAGATAGATAAACAGATAAATAGACATATAGATAGATAAATAGATATACAAATAATAGACAAATATATAAACATATATATATATATATAGTATAATAGATAGACAAATATATATACAAATAGATAGACAAATAGATAGATAGATAGTTGATTGACTGATAAATTAATGGATAGATAGATGGAAAGAAAGAAAGATAGATATATAGATAGATAGATAGATATATAGATAAATAGATAGATAGAATGATAGATAGACAGGCCAATAGATAGACAAATAGATAGATAGATAGATAGATAGATATATAGATAGATAGATATATAGATATATAGATATATAGATAGATTGGTTGTTAAATAAATAGATAGATAGGTAGGTAGGTAGATATATATATATATATATATATATATATAAGAAAATAAATAAATAGATAGATACATAGGTAGATAGATAAAAAATAGATAGATAGATATATAGATAAATTAATATATTATTAGACTGATAGATAAATTGATTGATAGATAATTAGATAGATAGAAAGATAAAATGATCGACAAAAAGATAGATAGATATTTATGCACAAAGATAGATAGATATATAAAAAAATAAATAGACATTTAGATACTCAGATATATAGACAAATAAAAGGCAAATAGATAGACATATATATATATATATATATATATATATATACTGATAGATACAAAAATAGATAGACAAATAGATAAACAATTAGAAAGATAGATAAATAAATAGAAAGATATAAAGTTATAAAGTGGATAAATAAATAGATTGATTGATTGATTGAAAAACAAGTAGATAGACATATAGATAGACATAAAGATAGACAAATAGATAAATAGATAGAAAGATATATAGATAGACAAATAAAAAAGAAATAAACAGCCATATATATCGACAGATAGATAAAAATATAGATATACAAATAGTTACAAAGATTGATATATATATATATATACTGAAATATAGATAGATAGATTGATAGCTAGATAGATAGGTAAGAAAGACATTTAGAATGATTGATAGATAGATAGATAGATAGATTGATTGAGAAATAGATATATAAATAGATAGATAGGTAGATAGGTGGATAGGTGGATATATAGATAGACAGATAGATATACAGATAGATAGAAAGATAGATACACACATAGATAGATAGATAGATAAATAGAAAGATGGACTAATTGATGGATAGATAGATTGATTGATAGAATGATTGACAGATATATAGGTAGGTAGATAGATATATAGATATAAAGATAGATAGATAGAAATGTTGATAGACAGATTGCTAGACAACTTGATAGATAGATTGATAGATATATTAATAGATAGATTAATATGTAGATTAATAGATAGATTGATAGTCAGATAGATAGATATATTGATAGACAGATTAATAAATAGATTGATAGACAGATTAATTGACACATTGATAGATTGATTGATAGACAAAGAGATAGATAGATTGATATATAGACAAATAGATAAAACTATAGATTAATATAAAGATATAAAGATAGATATATATTTAGATAGATATATAGAAAGATTATTAGATAGATAGATAAATAGATAGATAGATATATAAATTAATATGGACAAATAGAAAATTAGAGAGATTTAAAGTGAGATAGATATAGAGACGTATAGATAGACAAATAGATATATAGAAAGATAGAAAAATACATATACATATAAATAGATAAGATATATATATATAGACAAATAGATATTTAGTTAGTTAGATATATAGGCCGATAGAGAAACAGAAAGAAATATAGATAAATAGTCAGATTTATCGATAAATATATAGATAGATATATAGAAATATAGATAGACAAATAGATAGGCAATTTTGATTGATAGATAGATAGAGAGACATAAAGATAGGTATAATAATAAATAGATTGATAGATATATTAAAAGATAGATTAATATGCAGTTTGATAGACAGATTAATATATAGATTGATAAACATTTTGATAGATACATTGATAGATAGATTGATAGACAAAAAGATAGATAAATTGATAGATTAATATATAAACAAATAGATAGACAGAATAATACATAGATTATTAGATAGATAGATAATTAGATAGATAGATATATAGATAGATAGATATTAAGATAGATATATAGAAAAATAGATAGATAGATAGCCAATTATATTGATAAATATTTAGACATATAGATAAACAAATAAATAGATAGAAAGATAGATATACATATAGATAGATAGGATAGATAGATATGTTGATAGATAGATAGGCAGCTAGATAGCCAGAAATATATATATATATATATATATATATTTATAAATGCAGATAGATCTCTAAATATATAGATAGATATATAGAAAGATAGATAGATAGATTGAAAGATAGATAGATAGACATATATATTAGGAGATTGATAAATAAATTTATTTAAAGATTAATATGTTGATTGATATACCGATTAAAAGTCTAATTGATAGAAATATTGATAGATAAATTGAATGAAAGATAGATAGATTGTTTGTTAGATAGATTGATAGTTCAATTGATAGATAGATTAATAGATAGATTAATTGACATATATAGAAAGATTGATAGAGAGATAGATAGACAGATAGACAAATAAATTTTTAGATAAATAGACAGATATATAGATAGAAATATTAATAAATAGAAATATTGATAGACAAATTGATATACAGATTGATAGATATATTAATAGATATATTAATATATAGATTAATAGACAAATTGATAAATAGATTAATATATAGATTGATAACCAGATTGATAGACATATTGAAAGATAGATTGATTTATAGATTGATTGATTAATTAAAAGACAGACAAATAGATAGATAGTTAGATAGAGAGATAAAAGTTAGTTTATTTTTATATATAGATAGACTGATAGATAGACTAATAAATAGACAGATAGTTAGATAGGCAGAAAGAAAGATAGATATATAAGCATATAGTTAGATAGATAGATAGATAAACATATTTATAGATAGAAAGTTATATAGATAGATAAGAAATAAACAGATTGATAGGTAGAAAGATAGATAGTTAGATAGAATGATAGATAGATTAATTGATAGATAGATATACATATAGATAGATAGATGAATAGATAGATAGATAGATAGATATATAAATATATAGACAAATATATTGACAGATAGATAGATAGACAAATCGATATATAGATAGACTGATGTAGAGACTATTAGATAGATAATTTGATAGACAAATTGTTAAATAGACTGATAGACAAATTGTTAAATAGACTGATAGACAAAACATAGATAGATTGATAGACATATTGATAGACACATATAGATAGATAGTTAGAAAAATTGATAGATATATTGATAGACAGATTGATAGATAGAGAGATAGAGAGATAGACACAAATTTAAAGAAAGATAGATAAATTGGCAGATAGATAGATCTATACACACATAGTTAGAGAGATTGATAAACATAATTATAAATAGATTTATAGATAGACTGATAGTCATATTAATAGACAGATAGATAGATTGATTGATTGATAGAAGGATAGATAATGACATAGATAGAAATATAAATATATAGATATACACACACACACACACACACACATATAGCTAGACTGATAATAGACAAATATATAGATAGATAGATAGATAGTTAGATAGAAAGATAGATAGATTGACAATTAGATAAATCGATAGATAGATAAAAAATTAGATTGACAGAATGATACATATTAAGATAGATTGATAGATAGATATATAGATAGTCAGATAGATATAAAGATTGATCGATAGATTAATAGTCAGGTTGATAGACATATTGATAGAAAGATTGAGAGAAATATTGATAGATAGATTGAAAGAAAGATTGATAGAGAGATAGATAGGCAGATTGATTTACAGATTATTAGATAGAGTGATTGATAGAGTGATAGATAGATTGATAGATAGATTGATAGATATATTGATAGATAGATTTATATATAGAATGGTAGACATGTTAATAAATAGTTAATAGACACATATAGATAGATTTATAGAAAGATAGATAGATGGATAGATAGAAAGATTTATAGATAGATAGATAAATAGATTGATTGATTGAAAGACAAACAGATAGTTAGATAGATAGATAAAAGATAGTTTATTTTATATATAGACAAACATATAGATAAACAACGAAATAGATAGATAGTTAGATAGTTAGATAGGCATAAAGAAAGACAAATAGATAGGCAGATAGTTAGATAGATAGATAGAATATATATAGAAAGTTATATAATAGATATAAAAATAAATATACAGATAGATAGAAGGTTATATAAATAGATATGTAGATAGATAGATAGTTAGATAGAAAGAAAGAAAAAAAGATAGATATACATATAGATGGAGAGATGGATAGATAGATAGATTGATAGATGGATATATAAATAGATAGACAAATATTTAGACATAAACATAGATAGTCAAATGAATATACAAATAGACTGACATAAAGACTATTAGATAGATAATTTGATAGACAAATTGTTAAATAGATTGATAGACAAAACATAGATATATTGATAGACATATTGAGATAGATATGTAGATAGATAGTTAGACAAATTGATAAATATATTGATTGATAGATAGATAGATAGACAGAAAGATAGAGAGAGAGAGATATATATAGATATATATATATACAAAGATAGATATAGTGATAGATAGACATAATTATAAATAGATTTATAGACAGACTAATAGTCATATTGATAGAAACATTAATATAGAAAATGATAGACAAAATGATAGATAGATTGATTGATAAACATATAGATAGATATATAGATATATATAGATATATAGATAGATAGATAGATAGATAGATAGATAGATAGAAAGATAGATATATAGAATGATAGATAGACTGACACATAGATAAATAGATTAAAAAATAGATAAATAGACACATAAATAGATAGATAGATAGTCAAATATATAGATAGATAAAAGATAAATAAATATTTAGATTGACAGATAGATTGATAGATATATTGAAAGATTGATTGATAGAAAGATTGAAAGACATATAGGTAGATAAATATGTAGACATATTGATAGAAAGATTTATAGCTAGATTGAGAGACAGATTGAAAGAAAAATTTATAAACAAATAGATAGATAGATATATAGATAGATATATAGGTAGATAGACAGAAAGATAGATAATTTGATATATAGATAAATAAACATATAGATTGAAAAATAGATAATTACTCAGATAGATAGATAGACAGATAGATATACATCTATAGATAGATACATAGATGCATAGATAAATTGATTGAGAGACAGACAAACAAAATAGATAGATAGATAGGTAGGTAGGTAGGTAGATAGATAGACAGATAGATATATAGATAGATAAATAAATAGATAGACAAATAAATCAAATGCTAGATAGATAGATAAAAAGATACGTAAATAGATAGATAGATATCCATAACGACAGATAGGCACATACATAAATATACAAATGGCCAAACATTAAGATTTATGATATATAGTATGATAGACAAATTATTAGGCATATTTATTGATAGATACATAAAGTGTTTGATAGAGAGATATATAGACAGATATATAAACAATATATAAACAAATAGATAAATATATCAATAGGTAGATATTTAGATAGATAGATATTTAGATAGATAGATAGTTATATAGATTGATAGATAGTATTATATATAGATTGATAGATATATTGATAAATAGATAGATAGATAAATAGATAGAAAGATAGATAGATAGATAAACATATAGATAGATAGAAAGATAGATATGTAGATAGATTTATAGATCGTTAGATAGATTAATACATAGGCATATAGATAGACAAATTGATAGATATATAAATAAAAAGATAGGTAGATAGATAGATATACAAATAGATATACAGATAGATAGAAATATAGAGGGTAAAATAGATAAATATATTGATAAATAGACAGATTGATATGTAGATAGATAGATACATACTTAGATAGATAGATAGATAAAAAATATATAAACATATATATAGATAGATTTATAGATAGATTGATAGACATTGAAATAGATAGATATATAGACCCATAATAGTCAAATAGATAAACATAGATATAGACAGATACATAGACAAATAGATAGATAGATAGGTATAAAGATAGATAGACAAACATAATGACAAATAGATAGATAGATAGATAGATAGACTAATAGATAGATAGATAGAAAGAAATAAAGATAGATAGAATGATATATAGAAATACAGATAGATAGACTGTTATATAAATAGATAGATTGGTATATAAATAGATAGATATATAAATAAACATATATATATATATAGATAATTAGATAGAAATATAGATAGATAGATAGACACATAGATAAATAGATAGATAGATAAACAAATAGATAGATAGATTGATAGACACGCAGACAAATAGATAGATAGATAGATAGGCAGATAGATAGAAAAATATATACATAGATAGATAGATATAAATATTGATAGATAGATTGATAGATTAATTAATAGATAGATTAAAAGATGGATTGATAGACAAATTAATAGATAGATTAATAGATAGATTTAAAGATAGATGATGATAGATTGATAGATAGATTGATAGATAAAAAGATAGATAAAAAGATAGATAGATTGATAGGTAGATAGATATATATATAGCCAAATTGATAAACAGATTAATAAACATATTATTAAAGAATAGATAGAAAGATTATTAGATAATTAAATAGAAAGATAGATAGACAAATAGATAAATAGAAAGATAGATAGACAGATAGACATATAGTTAGACTAATAGATATATAGAAAGATAGATAGATAGATAGATAAGTAGATAGACTAAAAGATATATAAATAGATATATAGACAGACAGATAGTTAGTTAGTTAGATAGATAAATAGACAAATAGATAGATTTATTAATAGAAAGATAGATATATAAACAAATAGATAGAAAATAGAAAGACATATAGATAGACATTAATAAATATGTTGATTGAAAGATAAATATGTAGATTGATTAAAAGATAAATTGTTAGATTGATAAATAGTTAGAGAGATAGATAGATAGATAGACTAATAGATAGAGAGATATATAGATTTAAAGATATATAGATAAATATAAATATAGACTTCTAATTATACACATTAAAGCATAGTTAGTTAGATAAATAGGCAGATATATAGATAGATAGATACATAGATAGACAAATAATAGAAAGATAGTTACATAAATAGATAGACAGAAAAAAAGATAGTTAGATAGATATATAGATAGTTTGCTAGATATAAATATTAATAGACAGATTTATTGACATATTGAAAGATATATTTATAGGCATAATGATAGATAGATTGATAGACAGATTGATAGACAGATAGATAGATAGATTTAGAGATATATTTATAGACAAATTAATAGGCAAATTAAAAGATAGATTGATAAAAAGATTGATATATAGATAGATAGGAAGATAATAGATATATTTATAGATGGATAGATAGACATATAGATAGAAAAATAGATAGATAAATAGACAGATAGATAAATTGATTATTATACTAATAGATTTAAAATTATTATATAGATAGATAGAAAGATAGATTGATAGATATTAGGATAGATAGATATATAGACAGACATATAGTTAGATAGATATATAGACAAATCGATAGATAGATTCATAGAGAGATAGATATATAGATAGATAGATAGATAGATACATAGATAGATAGATAGATAGATAGACAGATATAAAGATAGACATATAGCTAGAAAGAAAAATAGATAGATAGATTGACAAATAGATAGAAATAGATAGATAGACAGATAGATAAACAGATAGATAGAAAGATATAAAGACTAGATATATATACATATTGATAGAAAAAAAGATAGACAGATAGATAGACACAATGATAGAGAAGCACATAGATAGATAGATATATAGACATATTGATAGATAAATTGATCACCATATTTATAGACATAGAGATAGATAGATTGATAGACAAATTATTTGATAGATTGATAGATAGATGATTGATAGACACATTGTTAGAGAAATTGATAGAAAAATTGATAGATAGATTGATATTCAGATTAATAAAAAGATTGATAGACAAATAGATAGATATATTATTAGATACATAGAAAGAAAAATAAATAGACAATATATAGATATTTAGATAGACAAATAGATACCACAGACAGATAGATAGTAGTAGATAAACAGAAGGATAGAAAAAATAATAAACAATAGATCCGATAGATAAGTAAATACACAAATAGATAGATAGATAGACCTATAGATAGATTGACATATATACATATAGAAGATAATTAGGACAAATAGAAAGACAGATAGCTAGACAGATAAATAGACACACATATTAATAGACCATTAGATAGACAGATTAGATTAAATAAATAGATTATTAGATTGTACTTTATAGATTGGATATAATAATAAATAAACATATATATAGACAGAGACAATATAAAAGATTAGAAAATGATATATAGATATAAAATGAAAAAAACAAATTGATACACCTTTTGTAGATAGAAAGAATAAACATAGGGTATAGGCAGATAAAATTGCTGATGGAAAGACATATAGATAGATTGATTGATTGATTGAAAGATAATAGACACATAGATAGACATATATATGATATATAAATAGACAAATAGATAGCTAGGTAAATAGAAAGATAGATAGAGAGATAGTTAGACAATTATATAAATACTTATATAGATGAATAGATAGATAAACAAATATATATATTTATAGATAAATAGATAGATAGAAAGAAAGATAGATTGATTGATATATTGATACACAAATAGATAGATAGATATATAGATAAAAAGATAGATGAAGAGATTGATTGACAGATAGATATATAAAAATATACAGATATAAATAGATAGATAGATATATATATATGTGTGTGTGTGTTGTGTGTGTGTGTAGACAGATAGATAGATAGATAGATAGTTAGTTAGTTAGATAGATAGAAAGATAAACAAATTAATAGGCAGATAGATAGACATAAAGATCAATAAATTATTAGACTAATAGATTCACAGATAGATAGACATATAGGTATGCATATAGATTGATAGATAAATAAAATGATATATATATATATATATATATATATATATATAGAAATACGAATTGAAAGATAGATAGAAAAATTTAAAAACAAATAGATAGACTAATAGATAGATAGATTGATTGATTGATTGATTGATAAATAGATAGATATAGACACATAGATAAACAGATTTATAGATATATTGATAGACATTTTGATATAGAGATTGATTGACTGATTTATAGACAAATTGATAGATAGATTGATAGGCAGATAGATAGAGAGATAGATATACAGATTAATATATTGATTGATAGAAAGTTAGATAGAAAGATAGATAGATAGATCGATCGATAAAGAGATTGATAGATATTTAGATATATATATATATATATATATATATATATAGTTATAAAAATAAATAGATCGACATATAGATTGTATGATAGATAGAAAGATTGATAAAGAGATTGATATATAGTTTTATAGAGAGATTGATAGATAGATTGATAAATAGATAGATAGACAGATTGATAGACAGATAGATAGTGATATAAATAGAGAGATATATAAAAAGATATTAAGAAATATAGATAGATAAATTATTAAACCGATAGATTGAAAGATAATTAGATTGAGAGAAAGATAGATAGATAGACATTAAACACAATAGATAGACAGATATAAAAATTGATATATTGATAGACAAATTGATAGACATATTGAAAGAAAGATTAATAGTTAGTTTGTTAGATAGATTGTTACATATATTGATAGACATAATGATAGATAGTTTGATAGATAGTTAGATGGACATATATATAGATAGAATTTTTCATAGACATATAGATAGATAGATAGATAGATCGATCGATAGATTATTAGTGAGATATATAGAATGATTATTAGATAAGGATATAGATATATAAATAAACATTAGAATAGATAGATAGTTAGACAGATGATAGATAGACTAATATAAAGATATATAGATAGATATATAGTTAGATAGTCCAATAGAGACATATAGATAAACAAATAGATAGATAGATAGATAGACAGATAGATAGATAGTTACACAGACAGATTGATAGACCGAATGATGTAAAGATATATAGATAGGCAGACAGACAAATAGATAGATTGATAGATTTATAATCTGATTATTAGACATATTAATAGATAGATTTACAGATAGATTGATTGATAAATTGATAAATAAATTGATAGATAAATTGATGGATGGTTTAATAGATATATTGATATATTATTATATAGAAAGATTAATAAAGAGATAGATAAACAAATGGATAGATAGATAGTTTTTTTGAAAGAAAGATAGATAGATAAATAGATAGACATATAGTTAGACAGATATATAGATAGATAAATAGACACATAGATAGATAGATAGATAGACAAATATAAAGATAGATAGTTAATCAAATAGATAAATAGATAGATCATTATATAAATAGATAGATAGTTAGATTGACAAAAAGATAGACATATAGATAGACAAATACATATACAGCTAGATAGATAGATTGATAGACATCAAGATAGATAGGTTAATAAATAGATAGATAGATAGATAAACAAATATATAGACAGAGAGATAAATATATAGAAAGAAAGAAAGATAGATAGATAGATAGATAGACATAGATAGACAAATAGATATACAAATAGATTGACAGATAGACTGATAAAAAGATAGTTTGATTGAAATTTTTCTAGACAAGTTGTTAGATAGATACATAGACAGATTGATAGATCGATTAATAGATAGAAAGATAAACAGATAGAATGATAGATATAAAAAAGATAGATAGAAAGAAAGAAAAATAGATAAATAGATAGATAGGTAGATAGGTAGATAGATGGATAGAAAGATAGATAGACAGATAGATAGACAAATTGATAGATATATTGATAGACAAATTAATAGACAGATTAATAGATCAATTGATAGATAGTTTGATAGACATATATATAGATAGATAGGTAGGTAAGTAGGTAGATTGATAAATATATAGATAGATAGACAAATAGATAGACAGATTGATAGATATATAGATAGATATACAAATAGACAAATATAGAGATTAATAGATAGATTGTTTAATAGACAAATTATTAGACATATTGATTGATGGATACAGGGACAGATTGTAGAAAGAGATATAGACAAATAGATAGACAAATAGATAAATAGATAGATAGATATATCAATAGACAGCTAGATAGATATATTCATAGATAGATAGATATATAGATAAATAGATAGACAGATTGATAAATAGAATTATAGACAAATTAATATGCAGATTGATATACATATTGATAGATATATTGATAAACAAATTGATAGATAGATTAATATATAGATTGATAGACATATAGTTAGATAAATAGATAGATAGATAGATAGACAGACATATAGATAGATAGATATATAGACAGATAGATAGAGAGAGATAGAGAGATAGATAAATAGATAAATATATAGATATATAGATAGATATATATATAGATATAAAGATATATAGACATATAGATAGAGACAT
>JAREIK010003674.1:130340-175975 GCA_029783825.1 Sapria himalayana
ATATATCTATATATATATATAGACAGATAGATAGATAACATGACTATAATTAGATAGAAAGAAAGTTACATAATTAGAGATATATATATATATATATATATATTAGTATATATATATATATATATATATATATATATAAACAACTAAATAAAAAGTCATATATATATATAGATAGATAGACAGATAGATATATAGATAGAAAGATAGATAAAAATACATAGATAAATAGATAGATAGATAGATAGAATGATAGAAAGATAGATAGATAGATTGATAGAAAGATAGATTGATTTATTGATAGAATGATACATTGATAGAAGACAAATAGATTGATAGATATATAGATAGATAAATTGATAGATTAATAAATTGATAGATTGATAGATTGTTAGTTAGATAGATACATAGACAAAAAAGAAAACAGATAGATAGATAATTAGATAGATATATAGAAAGAAAGAAAGAAATATAGATAGATAATTACATATTATATAGATTGATAGCTATATAGTTAGATAGATTGATATATAGATATATAAATAGATAGACAAGTAGATAGACCGACAAATAGACATATAGATAGAAATTTATTTGTATACATATTAGATAGACAAGTAGATAGACCTACAAATAGACAGATAGATAGAAATATATTTGTATACATATTAGATAGACAACTAGATAGGTAGACATAAAGAAAAATAGATAGATAGACAGATAGATAGGTAAAAAGTTAGACGATTATATTGATAAACATATAGATAGATAGATTGACAGATAGATAAAAAGATAGGTAGGTAGGTAGGTAGAAATGTAGATATCTTTATAGATATATAGGTAGATAGATAGATAAATAGATAAGAAGATAGAAAATAAATATAAATAAATAGATAGAATGATAAATAGATAGATTGTTAGAAAGATATTTAGATAGAGAGATGGATAGAGAGAGATATATATATATATATAGGTATAAATATATATAGATAGATAGATACACATACAAAAAGATAGATATAAAGATAGATATATTTAAAGAAAGAGAAATAAATAGACAAAAATATATATAGATAGATATACACATTGACAGATAGAAAAATAGAAAGATTGATAGATCGGGAGATATGTAGATAGATAGATATAGCTAGAAAGATAGATATATGTTAGATAGATATATAGAAATAAAGATAGATAAATATATGTAAATATATATACATATATAGTAGATAGATAGATAGATAGATAGATAGATAATTACCTATTCTATAGATAGATAGATAGATCGATATATAGTTAGATTGATAGAAATATAGATATATAGATAGATCGATAGATATATATATAGATATATAAATAGATAGAGAAATATATAGACCTAGAAATAGACAGCTAGATAGAAATATATATATACATAATATATAGATAACTATATAGATAGACATATATTCAATGAGATAGACAGACAGACAGACATATAGATAGGTACATATTTATACAACTACATAGATAAACATATAGATAGATAGATAAATAGATAGATAAATAGATATATAGATAGGTAGAAATATCGATAGGTTTATAGATATATAGGTAAATAGGTAGATAACTAGATAAGAAGATAGATAGATAGCAAGGTAGATAAATAAATAGATAGATAAATAATTAGATAGATTGATAGAATGATATTTATATAGAAAGAAAGAAAGATAGATAGATAGATATATATATATATATATATATAGACACATAGACAAATAGATAAATAGATAGATTGATAGATAAGAAGATAGGTAGATAGATAGATATAAATAGATAGAAAGATAGCGATGTGTATAGATAGATATATAGAAATATACGTATAAAATAAATAAATAAATATATATATATATATAGTAGATAGATAGATAGATAGACAGAAAGATATATATATATATATATATATATATATATATATATATATATATATACAGACATACAGATAAATAGTTAGATACATAGATAAATATATAGATAGAAAAATTGATAAATAAATAGATATAGATGTAGATAGATAGATATATAGAAAAAAAATAAAGAAAGAAAGATAGATAGATAAATATATAGATAGTAGAGAAAGATAGATAGATAGATATATAAATAGATAGACAAGTAGATAGACCAAAAAATAGACGGATAGATAGAAATATATATATACATATTAGATAGACAACAAGATAGATAGACATATATACAATTAGACAGATATATAGATAGGTAGGTAGAAATTTATACAACTATATAGATAAACATATAGATAGATAGATAGACAGATAGATAATTAGATAGATAAAAATATAGGTAGATAGATAGGTAGAAATGTAGATAGGTTTCTAGATATATAGGTAGATAGATTGATAACTAGATAAGAAGATAGATAGATAACTAGATAGATTGATAGAAAGATATTTAGAGAGGGATATATATATATATATATATATATATACTTGTAGACATATAAATCGATAGATAGATAGACATACAAATAGATAGATAGAAAGATAGAAAGATAGATATACATAAAGAGAGACAAATAAATAGACAAACATATAGATATATAGACAGAAAGACACATAGACAGATTGATAAATTGCTAGATTGATAGATAGGGAGATATGTATATAGATAGATAGAAATAGATAGAAAGATAGCTATATATATAAATAGATATATAGAAATATACATAGATAGATAAATATATTAATATATATATATATAGTAGATAGATAGATAGACAGATAAATAGTTAGATAGATTGATAAATATATAGATATACAAATTGATGGATAAATAGATATATAGGTAGATAGATAGATAAATATATAGATAAAAAATAAATAAAGAATGAAATAAAGAAAGAAAGATAGATAGATAGTAGATATAGATAGATATATAGATAGATATATAGTTAGATAGAAAGATATATAGATATATAGAAAGATCGATAGATCGATAGATAGATAAATAGATAGAAAAGTAGATTGTCCTACAAATAGGCAGATAGATAGAAATATATATATTCATATTAGATAGACAATTAGATAGATAGACATATATATAATTAGACAGATATACAGATAGATAGGTAGCGATTTATACAACTATATAGATAAACAAATCAATATAAAGAAAGATATTTAGACAGATAGATAGATAGATAGGTAGATAGATTGGTAGAAATGTAGATAGGATTATAGAAACATCTATCTATCTATCTATGTGTCTTTCTATCTTTTTGTATTTTTATATATCTATATGTACATATATCTATTTATCTATCTCTCTATTTATCTATATATCTATCTATCTATCTAGCTTTCTAACTATTTGTCTATAAATTTGTCTATTAATCTATCTATGTATCTATGTATCTATCTTTCTATCTATATCATCTCTATTTGTGTATCTATTTGTTTATCTATCTATCTATCTACATATCTTTCTATCTAACTATCTATCTGTCTATTTATCTATATATTTATTTAATTATCTATCAATCTATTTGTCTATATATCTATCTATCTTATTATCTATATATATGTTTATCTATTTATCTATCCATCAGTCTATTAATCTGTTTATTTAACTATCTTTGTATCTATCTATCTAAATATCTATCTAAGTGTCGATCTATCTACCTTTCTATCTATATATTTATTCTTCTATCTATATATTTATATATATCTTTATCTATTTGTCTAAAAATGTGTATAACACTCTGTCTATATATCTATTTATCTATCATTCTATCTTTTTGTTTTTCAATCTATCTATAAATCTATCTAGCAATCTATCTATCTGTCTATTAATCTTTAAATCAATGTATTTATTAATCTATCTATCAAAATTTCTATCTTTATATCTATCTATCTTTCTTTCTATCAATATATATATCTATCTATTTATCTGTCTGTCTAGCTATTTATTTATCTATATGTCTATCTATCTATTTATCTATCTGTCTATCTAATTATATAACTATCTATCTATCTTCCTTTCTTTCTTTCTATTTATATATCTAATAATCTATCTGTATATTTATCTTTCTTCAATCTCTTTTTCAATCTATCTATCAATCTATATATCTACCTATATATATATATATCGGTCTATCAATCAATCAATCTATCTATATCTATCTATTTATCTATCTATTTGTCTATCTATTTGTATATCTATTTGTCTATCTATCTATCTATCTATTTCTATATCTATGAATCTATTTATCTATCAGTCAATCAATAAATCAATCTAACTATCAATCAATCTATCTATCTAACTATTTATCTATCTTTCTATCTATTTACATGTCTATCTATCTATCGATATATATATTTATCTCTCTATCTAATAATCTATTTAACTATCTAACTATTTATTTATCTATCTTTATATCTATCTATCTATCCATCCATCTATGTATCTATCTATATGTTTTTCTATTTGTCTATATTTTTCTCTATCTATCTTTCATTCTATCTTTCTATCAATCTCTCTATAAATTTCTCTATCAAACTCTTTATTAATCAATCAATCAATCTATCTATCTATCTATCTACCAATCTATCTATCTATCTATCTTTTTATTTCTCTATCTTCTTATCTATCAATCTATTAATCTCTCTATTAATCTATTTATTAATCTATTAATAATCAATCTATCTATCCATCTATTTATTTCTTTATTTATCTGACCATCTATCAGTATATATGTCTATCATTCTATATATCAATCTGTTAGTCTTTATATATATCTATCTATCAATCAATTTGTATATCTATCTATTTGTCTGTTAATCAATCAATCAATTATTCTATCTGTCTGTCTATTTATCTCTCAATCAATCTATCTATATATCATTCTATCATTTCTATCAATCAATCAATCTATCTATTTGTTTATTATCTGTCTGTCAATCTATATATGTATTTCTCTATCTTTCTATCTATATATCTATCTATTTGTCTATCTATCTATCTTTATATCTATCTATCTTTCAATCTATCTATCTGTCTATCTATCTATCTACCTATCGATCTATCTATCAATATATTGATCTATATGTCTATCTTTTTGTCTTTCTATTTATCTACCTATCTATCTATCTATCTATCTAGTTTTCTCTCTTTCTATGTATCTATCTATATATATCTATATGTCTATCTAATTTGACTATCTATATGTATATCTATCTATCTATTTATCTATCTATCTATCTATCTATCTATCTGTCCATCTTTCTGTCTATCTATCTGACTATCTATCAATCTATATTTCTAACAATCTCTTTGTAAATGTAACTATCAATCTATGTATCAATCTATCTATTAATCTATCTTTCATTCTATCTATCTATTTGTCGTTCAACCTATATACATATCTATCTGTCTACCTATCTATCTATTAATATGTCTATCTATCTATTTATCTATCTATCTATCTATTTATCTATTTGTCTATCTATTTATCTATTTGTCTATCTATCTTTCTATCTATTTATGTACCTATATGTCTTTCTGTCTCTTTATCTCTTTGTTTATTTATCTGTATCTCTCTCTATCTATATATATCTCTATCAATCTAATATCTTTATCAATCTATCTTTGTATCTATCTTTCTATCAATTTTCTATCTTTCTGTCGATATATCTATCTATCTACTAGTCTATCAATTTGTTTATAAATCTATCTATCTATCTATCATTCTATATATCAATCTTTATAAAAATCTATCTATCAATCTATATATCTGTCTATCTATCTATTTATCTATGTATCTACTTATCTATTTATTAATTTGTCTATCTATGTTTCTATCAATCTGTCAATAAATCTTTCTATCAATCTATCTTTCTATCTAACTATATATCTATATATCTATTTTTCTATCTATTTGTCTATATAACTATCTATCTATTGATTTATCTTTCATTCTATCTTTCTATCTATCACTCATTATATAGATATATCTATCTATCTATCATCAATCTTTCTATTTGTATATCTATCTATCTATTTGTCATTCTCTCTGTCATTCTATTTATCTATATATCTATCTTTCTATATATCTGTCTATCTATTTGTCTGTCTATCTATATATCTATCTATCTATCTATTGATATAACTATCTATCTTTCTATTTGTTTATCTATTTGTCTATATTTCTATATAATAGTCTATCTATCTGTCTATCTATCTGTATATTAATTTGTCTATCAGTCTATCTCACTATTTATATATCTTTCTAACTATCTATTTATCTTTTTCTCTAACTATTCGTCTATCGCTCTGTCTATCTATATGTCTATCTTTTTATCTATTTCTCTATTTATCTATATATTTATCTATCTGTATATCTATCTATCTTTCTATCTATTGACCTATCTATCTATCCTTCTATATTTTTATCTTTCAATTTGTCCATCTATCTATCTATCTATCTCTCTATCTATCTTTCTATCTATTTGTATATCTATATGTCTATCTATGTGTTTATCTATCTTTCTATCAATCTATCTTTCTATCAATAATTAATCTATCTATAAATTTATCTATCAATCTTTCTATCATCTGTCTATCAATATATCTATCAATCTATCTATCTATATGTCTATCTATCTATCTATCAAACTATCAATCAATCTATTTATCTATCTAACTATCAATCTATATATCTATTTTTCTATCTATCTATCTATCTATCTATTAATGTATTTGTCTATCTATCTATATAATATATCTACTACAAGAAAATATCGATTTAGCTAGGGAAATTTGGCTAGTGATAAAATCCCTACGTAATTATCGAGGGATTAGCTAGGGAATAACAAATAATTTTTTATTTTACATTAAATTAAAATTTTGCAACAGATGTGTGATGGATTAGTAATAAAAATGTTCGATTGAAAATATTTTGTTGCTAATATTTTCGTAGATTTTACACAAAAAAAGCACGGAATTTAGTGATGGTGTATTCCTATCTAATTAGAATGAGACTAAATCTATCGTTAAATAATTATCTGATTTTTTTTTTACTTTTTATATTTTATTCCAAGTGATTATTCCTTAAATTTTATTTTTCACAAAATATATCCATTTATCTACGGATTTTTCCCTAACTATTTGGGCTGAGGATAAATTTCATCATTATTCTTTAATAATTTAATTTTTTTATATATTATTTATTTTAATTTTTAATTTAATTTTGTATATTAAAGATACGTATTCATTGGTCTATTGATGAGCGATCCTTGATGATCACATTCTCTTTGTATAATTATAAAAATAGGTTATTATAAACAAATAATTTAAAAAATATATAAATACAAAAAATTTAATATAAATAAGGACTACAATACTATTAATAAAGACTGCACTAACTATTAATAAAGATAACAATAACATTAAATTATTAATTCTATAATTTTTAAAATTTTTAAAGATATTTTAAAAACTAAATGAACATATATTAAAATTTCTAGTAATAAAAAGATTAAATAATTCATTGTATAATAAAATATAATAATTAATGAAAAAACTAATAAATATTAATATTATTTTAACTATAAAAATATTTTTATGTCTAAAGAAAATTTTTTAAAAATAAATAATAACAAATTTAAAAATTTTAAATTATAAAAAAAAATTCTAATTTTTCATAATATTTACATGAAAATAAATTGATATTTAAAGATAAATACAAAGATATTTGCCCCTATTGAAATTTATAAGAACTAAATAATTGAGTTAAATTTATCTCTAAAGTACCCCCAATCCGAGCTGATCTTTAGAGCCAAAAACATTTTTTTATCTCTAAAGATTAGTAGGACTAGGTATAGAAATGTCTTGCCACAGAGGAGGTTCAACGTCGAGCATTGAGCATGCTCGATATTTGGTACAATTTTAAAATTTAAAATATTTATATATTTAGTGATTATCCTAAAAGTCCAAATAAATCAAATCTGTACATGGTTTTATTAATTTTGTTAAAATTATTTAATATTTGTTATTTTTTAACTTAATAATTACATACTATAGGCTGGAGAATTAGGTCGTGATCCTAATTTTTATGAGATTTTCAGGAAGATGAATGTAAAGAAAGTGGATTATCAGTTTGTTGACAAAAAGTCTTAGATGATTACTGTAAGAATCTATTATATTAATAAACTTTTATGATACTATAGTAAATTTTGAAAGTTATTTAGAATGCAAAATATTAAATTTATTTTATGTATATCTAGAATAGTATTTTTCTCTATTTAATCACTTGAACTCATGGAGGAAAGTGTGATAGTTTCTTTTCAACATGTTGAGGGTTCTATGGATCATCAACTAATTGACTTTGATCCTATCTATTTGGAGACCATAGAAGGTCATAAGAAGCAATGAGTGTACGGCATCGGCTTGAAGGGACTGGCATTTTGTTGTAGCAGTCATGCTTCTAATTCAATTGTCACAATAATGGTGGATGAGGTGGTCGAACAACAAGTAATGGAAACATATAAAAGTTTTGAAGTTATGGAGACTAAAATGAAAGAGAAGGATGAGCAGATATCTCATTTGAAAGAAGTAATGGAGAAAATAAAAGAAGAGATATATGAGCAGATTAATCATTTGAAGGAAAAAATGCAATAAATAAATGAAATGAATGATGAGATGAAAGAAATGAATGAAGAAATGAAAGAAATTAAAAATGTAATGCAACAACATAGGTACTACACGGAGTCATAATTAGCAGCATTGATGCAACAGATAGCATTTCAAGATCCAACTGCAAAACTATGTAGGAGAGGATTGCATAAATGCACCAACTAATAGTCAGGATGATTTTGTATCAGAATTATTTATGAATAATTTTTGATTTTTGTCTATGTATAGCTAAACAAGATGAGATTTTTTTAGTGGTATCATTTTTCTTTATTCTAATTTTGTTCTTTGCTTTGCGGATTAACCTAATCATAAATCTTTATAGGACATTTGATGTGAGAGGCATAAAAAAATTGTGATTCAAAGCCTTAAGACTTTTCCATGGTCCTTCTTATGGATGGGTCCCATCTATACTGATCTCAGCTAGATCAAAGGAGGCTGAGCTTCTATTATATTTAATATTACTGAAACATTTTATTTTTGCACACAATTTCTCTAAACATTATTGTTGGCCATCTTTTAGATATATTTTGAAGTTGTATGACTATCAACTCAGATTCATGTTTGTTCATGTCTATAATTACAATTTTTATATATTTATGAATATGTTTGTGTGTACCCATATATTTTTGGTATTGTTTTAGCCTATTATAGGTATATAAAAGGTTTGACTGGTCCTCCTGATTCTTGGAATAGCACGTTAGCTTCTAAAGTTGTGAGATGAACACAAAAATTCTAGTCCCATGCAGACATAAGTTTGTTCTTGACACTCTTCTTTCATGCAGATCTGCATTGTTATTGTTTAGATATACGACTGCTTTTTATTGGTCATCAATGGAATTAAACTATTGAATTGTTAATTACCATAATGATTGCTAATGAAATTCAAATAAATGTGTTCTTTCTGCTTGTTCTCCCCCTCTTGCATGTTCATAGTGTCAGGGATGACAACAAGCTGAACATGAGAAACTATGGTTATCAATGAGGCTATGGTGGGTGCCAATCTACATGTTGTACAACTGGCCATCGATGCATCCCCTGCCAATGAGCTTGAAATGAAGAGGAGTGAGAATAGTTGGGAGGATGGTGAGTCAAGGTGCCTTGATATATAAAGCTTGCAAATTTTGTAGCCATTTTCTTTTTTTTATATTTGGAAGACAAAACATCATATTTTTGACGTTTTGTTCCTCTTGTTTTCTTTGCATGTGTATTGTTTTTATGGAGTGCAAAATGTTTTTATGAAGTGCATATTAAATTGTTATGTAGTTACGTTGATGCATACAATGAAGTGACGACCCTTACTTCAAACCAAGTGATGAACCATATGACAGCTAAAACTACAGGGTTGATGGACTATTACAATGAAGCTAAGCAATCAAAATCATTGGTGCAAGCACACGGAGAGGGGAAGAAACATTCTAAGAAAACCACATGAGAGCATGGTGATGTAGGGCATGACAGGGCAGAGCAACCCCCTTATAGGCCTTGGGAGCAAAAGAGAGTTCTGGTTGCGGGGAGGCAATGTGCGAACTTTGATGCGCCAAGCCTAGCTCGTGGCTTGTCTTCCAAGTTTTCCACTAAGAGTTTTTAGATATATTTTCAAAAATTTAAATAATATTCACATTTCTTATTAATATTGATAGTGTTGTTTTGTGCATTCTTTGTGGAGTATGAATAGGATAATACTTTACCTACTTTTCTATATCTATATCTATACCTATTGTTCTATATCTATAAGACATCCATATATATTGAAGTGTATATGTATATATGTATATATGTACATATAATATTGAAGTGTATATATGAATATATAATATATTAAAGCGTATCAATTGATAAAGTAGAGAACATGGCACCCAGCAAAACATAAGTAATATCACAAACATCATACTCACCAATGTATCAATTGATACATTGTTCTATTGATAGCTTTTTGGAAAAAGAATTATCATGTCTTACACATTGAGGCATGCCTACCACACACAGGTACACTTCGAGAGTGTAATAGAGATTATTCATCCCGTGAGTTGCCCTAATTAATAGATACAAACTTAGATAGATAGATAGATAAATAGATAGATGACTAGATAAATAGATAGATATGCAAATAGACATATAGATTGATAGTCAAATATATGGATATATATATATTGATAGGCAGATAGACATATAAAAAGATAGATAGAATACATGATATATAGATAGAAAGCTAAATAGATAGAGAGATAGCTAGACAGATAGAAATGTAGACAAATACATAGATAGACAGATAGAAAGAAAGATAGATAGATAGGTATATAATTAGACAAATAGACATATTGATTATTAGATAGATAGATAGAAAGATAGATAGTTTGATAGATAGATAATTTGACAAATAAATAGTTTGATAGATTGATTGATAGAAAGATAGAAAATTGAATTGTTACATAGATAGATAGATAGACATATAGACATTTGGATAAATAAATAAAAAGATAATTATATATAGAGAGAAAGACAAATAGATTGTTAGATAGATAGATGTATATATAGATAGATAGATAGACAGATAGATAACTAGACAGAAAGATAGATAGATAGATAGATAGATAGAAAAATAGATAGATAGATAAATAAAAATATAGATAGAAAGATAGAATGATAAATAAATAGACTGATAAACTAATAGACTAATAGACAGCTAGAGAGATAGATAGATAGATAGACAGATAAGTAGGTAGGGTAGTAGATAGACATGTAGACACATAAACAAATAGATAGATAGATAGATAGATATACATATTGACACATAGACACAAAGATGCATAGACTAATAGATAGATTCATAGATAGACAAATACACTTCTACACAAATACACGAATATACAAATAAATAATTAGATAATTAGACAAATAGATTCATAGATGCTTAGCCAGATAGAAAAATAGATAGATAGATAGATAGAAAAATAGACACATAGATAAATAGATAAATTGATGAATAGACAAATAGACAGGTAGATATATAGAAAAATATATAGATAGACAGATAGACAGATAGATAGATAGACAAATACATTCATAGATAGATAGATAGAAAGAAAATTAGATAGATCGATAGATAGATAGTTAAAAAGATAGATAGATAGATATAAAAATAGGTAGATAAATGGATTGACAAATATACAAATATTTAGATAGAAAGATTGAAAGATAGACATATATAGCGAAAGACATTTAGATAAATACATAGACTATTCACTAAAAAACTAAAAGGCTTATAGAGAGTTAGATTGATAGACATATAGACATATAGATAGATAGATAGTTATCTCGATAGATAGATAAATAGATATATAGATTGATTGAAAGAGAGATGGATAGACATATATAATAATAGATAGATATATATACAAATAGATAGATAGACAAAAATATAGATAGACATATTAACACAAATATAGATTATCAGATAGATAGATAGACTAATAGACTGATACAAAAATACATAGTTAGATTATTATACAGATAGATAGATAGATAGACATACAGATTGATAGATAATTAGATAGTTAGACAAGTAGATAAATAGATAGACAAATAGACATATAAAAGATAGATAAATAAAAATATAAAAAAAAATAGACAAATAGTCAGATAGAATGATGAACAAATAGTCAGATAGACTGATAAACATAAAGACACATAGGTAGATAACTATATAGACAGATAGATAGATATAAAGATATGTAGATAGACATATATATATATATATACATAGGTAGATAGATAGATAGTCAAATAGATTTATAGATAGATAGAAAAATAATTAGATACACAGATTGACAAAATGATAGATAGATTGATAGATAGGTAGACAAATAGACAGATAAATAGTTAGCCAGATAGATTGATTGATTAATAGATAGACAGGTAGATAAATAAACACATAGACTAATAGACATATATATGAAAAGATAGAAAGAGAGATAGATAGACAAATAATAAGATATACATACACGTAGATATATACATAGTTAGATAGATAGATAGATAGAGATGTATACAAATTGATAGATAGCCATAATAACAAAAAGATAGATAGACTACTAGTCTAATAAATGAGTAGAGAGAGAGAGAGATAAATAGATAGTTAGATAAATAAAAAGATAAATAGAAAAATAAAAAAATAGACAGATAAAAGATACACATATAGACAAAAAAATAGATTGACATATAAATAAGTAAATGGAAAGATAAAGAGAAACATATATAAATAGACAAATATAAAAATAGACAAATATACAAATAGACTGATATGTAGATAGATACATAGATAGACAGATAGCTATATTAATATACTGGTAGATATATAGATAAACACATAGAGACACATTGACATAGATATACATAGACACATAGAGACATTGACACGTATTCACTAACACATAGACACATAGACATAGATAGTTAGATAGATATAAAAAAAGATAGATATATAGATATGCAAATCAACATTTACGTAGATAAACAATAAGAAAATAGAATGATAGACATATATATAGATAAACAAATAGATAGATAGTGTGATAAAAAGAAAAATAATTAGATAGATTGATAGAAGGTAGATAAGAGTTAAAATTAGACAAAGATACCCAAATATCAATAGATAGAATGTCATATATATATATATATATATATATAAAGATTTACATATAGACAAATTGACAGATAGAGAAATTAATAGACCGATATAAAAATAGTTATAAAGACAGATAGACAAATAATTAGATAGATAGATAGACAAATAGTTAGATAAATAGATAGAAAAATAGTCTGATAGATAGATAGATAAATATATAGATAAGCATATAGAGAGATAGGTAGAGAGATAGGTAGAGAGCTAGATACATAGATACACGCATATATACATAAAGACAAGATTGAAAGAAAGATAGATAGATATATAGAAAAATAGATAGATAGATATATATATATATATATATATATATTTATTTATTTATTTATTTATTTATTTATTTTAGTTATTTATTTATATAGATAGAAAGATTTATAAATAGACAAATAGACATATTAATATATAGATAGATAGACATATAGTTAGATAAAGAGATAAATAGATAGATTAGCAAATAGGCAAATAGATAGATAGACATAGAAAAATAGATAAATATTTAGATATATAGATAGAAAACTTGCAATATATACAAATAAATAGATATATATATATAGATAGATAGATAGATATACAAATAGATAGATAGATACATACATTCATTCATAGATAGGTAGATAGAAAGATCGATGGATAGATTAAAAATAGATAGACATTTAGAAAGATAACTAGATAGATAAACAAATAGGGAAATCCATATATAGACAAATAGATAGATAGATATACAGATAGGTAGATTTGCTGATAGATAGATAGACAGATAAATATATATACAGATTCAATGAGATATAGACAAATAAATAGGTAGATAGTTCGATATATAGATACATAGAGAGGTAAATAGATAGATTGATAGATAGATTGATTGAAAAAATGATAGAAATAGATAGATAGATAGATAGATATATATATATATATATATATATATATATATAGACAAATAGAGAGAGAGAGAGAGATATATATATATATATATATATATATATATATATATATATATAGATTGATAGACAAAAAAGGCAAATATATAGATAAGTAGATAGATATATTGATGATTAGATAGATAGATAGATTTACTAATTGTCTAATAGACAAAAATGTATTTAGATAGTTAGTGAAATAGATAAATAAAAAAAGAGATAGATTGATAGATAGATAGATAAACAAAAAGATAGATAGATAGATAGATATATATATATATATATAAGACAAATAGACATATAGATAGAAAGATTAATAGATAGATAGATAGTATGATGGATAGGTATATCGATATTTAGATAGATAGGAAAACATATAGACAGATATACAAATAGATACATAGATAGATAGACAAATATAGAAATAGATAGATAGACAAATAGATAGATATACAGATAGACATATAGATAGATATACAAATATACAAATAAAGATATAGACATATAAATAGATAGACAAATAGATAGATAAATATATTTATAAACAGACAGACAGATAGATAAATAGAAAGATATAGATAGATAGAATCATAGAAAAATAGATAGATAAATAGATTGAATAATAAATAGATAGATATACAGATAGATTGATAAAAAAAATAGAAAAATAGAAGAAAATATAGATAGATAAATATAGAGTTAGAAAGATAGTTAGATCTATATATTGATAGATACATAGATAAATATATTGGCAAAAGATAGATAAATAGATAGACATATACAAAGATAGATAGAGAAATAGACAAACAAACAGACAAATAGATAAATATACAAACAGGTAGATAGATAGATATATTGATAGATATATAGACAAACAGATAGACAGACACATAGATAGATAGATAGGCCAATAGACAAATAGAGAGATAGATAAATAAATAGATATATTGACAAATAGAAAGTTAATAAATAAATAGACAAATAGAACGATAGATTTAAATATAAATAGGTAGATAGATAGATACACAGATAGATAGACATGCAGATAGATAGATAGATACAAAGGAAGACAAATAGAAAGATAGATAGACATAAAATTAAATAGAAAATAAATTGATCGAGAAGTTGCTGAATTGATACATTGTTAGAAAAATAGTTAGGTAGATTGATAGATAAACAGATAAATAGATATATAGATAGATATATACACAAATATATATAAAGATAGATAGACATATAGATAGTTACATTGAAACATAGATATATAGATAGATAGTTATATAGGTAGATATACAAATAAACATATAGATAGTTACACAGATTGATAGATACACATATAGATAGCTAGATAGAAAAGTAAACATATAGATAGATTGATAGTTAGATAGATAGATTGATTGATAGATAGTGTGACATATAGACACATAGTCTAATAGTCTAATAGATTTATATAATAAAAGATACATAAAGAGATATAAATAGAGATAGAAATAGACAAATAGAAAGATAAAAAATAGATATTTAAATAGAAGATAGACTGATAGACATATAGAAAGATAGATAATTAGATAGATAGACTAATAGTCTAATAGATGAATAGAGTGATTAAAAGAAACAAATTTATAGATAGACAAACAGATAGATAGACAGATGAAAAGATAGATACATAATAGACAAAACAAAAAATAGATAGATATTAAAATTAATAGATATACACATAGTCACGTAGATAGAAATATAAATTTATTAAAACACAAAATGACATAAGACAAATATAAACATTGGCAGAAGATAATATATAGGTAGATAAAAAGAAAGAAAGAAAGAAAGATAGATAGATAGCAGATAGATTATAGTAACATAGACACATAGAACAGTGCACATATAAAACTCATGACTAATAGAACCATAGACACATAGTAGATAGATAGAGAGGCAATAGATTGACAGCGTATATAGATTAACAGATTATATATACTAATAGATAGACAGATAGTACAATAGATAGATAGCTCAATAGATAGACAAATAGATTGATAGCTAGTTAGATGAAATAAAAATATATCTTAGACTATAGATAGATAGATAGACAAATATAGAGATTGTTAGATATATTAGATCGTACAACAATAGATAGACAAATAGATAGATAGACAATAAATAAATAGTAAGATAGATAGATACATAGATATACAAATGTCAGTTAGATAGATAGACAAAAAGATAGATATGTAGATAGAAAGATATGTAAATAGATATATAGAAAGATACATACAAACATATATAGATATATAGATAGAGAGATAAAAACATAAATAGATAGATAGATAGACAGATAGATAGATAGATAGACAATTTAATAGATAAATAGATAGATAAACTGATAGATAAATAGATAGATAGAATGATAAATAGATCCTTAGATATGAAGATAGGAAGATAGACAGAGAGACAAATAGATAGCTAGACATATTGGCATATTGACATATAGATAGATTGATAGATAGTCAGATAGAGAGATAAACAAAAAGATAAATAAGTAGATAAGTAGATAATTACATAGACATATAGAAAAAATATATATAGTTAGATAGAAAGATAGATAGATAAATAGATATCTTTATAGTCAAATAGATAGATAGACAGGTATATAGATATATAGATAGTTAGTTAGATAGATAGATAAATAGATAGATAGATAGATAAACTTATAGATAGAAAGACAATTAGATATTTAGAGAGATAGATAGATAGACAGATCGATAGATAGGTATATAAATAGCTAGATAGTTGATAGTTAGACAAATAGATAGATACATAGTTAGATAGATAGACAGATAGACAGATAGATAGAATGATAGATAGATACATAGATAAATAGATTTGCAAATAGAAAGATAGATAGATAAACTGATATAAATTGATTGATAGATAGTTATATAGATATTTAGACACATTGATAGTTAGATAAATAGATATATAGATAGATTGAAAAATAGAAAAAAATGAAAATATATAGATAAGAAGATAGTAAGATTAATGAATAGATAGATAGATATATACTTACATAGATATAGAGATTAACTTATAGATAGATAGACAAAAATATAATTAGACAGTTAAAAAGGAAGATAGCCTGAAAGATAAATAGATCGACATTTAGGTATATAAACAAAAAGTTAGATAGATAGATAAAGATATAGAAATATAGATAAATAAATAGATAGATAAACAACTAGACAAATAGATAGATTGATAGATATACAGATTGATTGACATATAGATATAAAGAAAGATAGTTAGAGGGATGGATAGATAGTCAGATAGATTAATAGAAAAAAAAGATAGATAGATAGAAATACAAAAAACATATATACAAAATATACATATAGTAAAATAGGCAGATAATACAAAATATATACAAATAGATAAATAAATAGATAGAAAAAAAGTTACATACAAACATATATAACTAGATAGTTAGATAGATAGTAATATAATTAGACAGATAAATAGATAGATACAGACAGATAGACAAATATAGAGATAGAATGAAAATTTGATAGATAAATAGATAGATAGATTGATAGATAGATATAATGATAGATAGATCCATAGATATGGTGAAAAAAAGATAGATAGATAGATAGCCATATTGACATCTTGATATATAGATTGATAGTTAGTTAGTTAGTTAGATAGAGAGAAAAGCAAAAACATAAATAAGCAAATATATAGATAATTACATAGACATATAGACAGAAAATTAGATTGTTAGATAGATCATTAGATAGATAGACAGATATCTAGATAGACAAATAGATAGTTAGATAGATAGGTATATAGATAGATAGATAGTTAGATAGATAGATAAATAGATAGATAGATAAATTCATAGATAGTTAGATAGACAGATAAATAGATAAATAGATAAATTCATAGATAGAAAGACAATTAGATAATTAGAGAGATAGATAGACAGATCAATAGATAAATATAAATAGATAGATAGTTAGACATTTAGACATTTAGACAAATAGATATACTTATAGTTAGATAGACAAATAGAAAATATATAGATGGGTAGATAAGCTGATAGATAGACAGACATATAGACTGATAGACAGAAAGATGAAAGATAGAAAAATAAATAGACAGATAGATAGATACATATATAATTAGATATACAAATAGAATGATCGATAGATAAATTGATATAAATAGATAGCTATACAGATATATAGATAGTTAAATAAATAGATATATAGAAAGATTGATAAATATAAAAAAATGAAAATATATAGATAAGCAGATAGTTAGATTTTATGGATAGATAGATAGTTATATACATACACAGATATACAAATTGACTTATAGATTTATAGACAAAAACACAATTAGACAGTTAAATATGTAGAAAGACTAAAAGTTAAATATATTGAAATATAGGTATATAAACAAAAAGTTGGATAGATAGATAAACATATTGAAATATAGATAAATAGATAGATAAAAAAAAACTTGACAAATAGATAGATAGATAGAGTGATAGATAGATAGATAGAAGAAAGATAGATAGATAGAGAGATATACAGATAGACAGATAGATAGATAGATAGATAGATAAAAATACAAAATGTATATATACAAATATACAACTATTAGAATAGATGGATAAATATATAGATCAATAGATAGATAAATAAATAGACATATAGATAGATAGATAAATATAATGATTGATAGACTGATAGATACAGATAGATAGATAGACAAAAAGTCAAATAGAAAAATAGCCAAATATACATAATTAGAGATAGATTTTAGACACTTAGATAGATAAAAAAATATATAGATAAACAGATAGATAGATAGATAAGATAGATAAATAGATAGATATACAGATAGACAAAAAGATAGATTAACAAATAGATAGATAGTTAAATAGATCAAAAGTTAGATAGATAAACTAATAGACAGAAAGATAGATAAAGAGAGATAGAAATATAGAAAGATAGATTGACATATATATAGATATTAAGATAGATAAATAGACAAATAGATAGATAGACAAATAGATATTTAGAAATATAGATATATATATAGATAGACATAGAAATAGACAGATAGAGAGTTAGAAAGATAGGTAGATAAATAGATAGATAGATAAATAGAAAAATAGACAGATACATAGATAAATTAATAGGCAAATAGACTTATAAATTGATAGACTAATAAACATAAAGATAGATATACATATAGATAGTAAGAAAAATAGATAGATACATAGATAAATATATAAATAAATAAAAATATAGATATATAGATAGATTGATAGATTGATCGGCTGATAGATTAATAGATTTATAGATAGAAAGCTAGTTAGAAAGTTAGATAGATAAATAGATAGAAAGATAGATACATAAATAGATAGATTTAAACATAGACATATATACAAATAGATAGATAGATAGATAGGTAAACATATAACAAACATATAGATAGATAGATAGTTAGATATGCATATAGACATATAAATAGATAGATAGATAGACAGATAAATAGATAGATAGTAAAATAGATTAATAGATTGATATATAGATAGATAGACAAATAGACATATAGATAGATATACAAATACATATATAGATAGATAGATATATATACAAAAAGATAGAGAGACAGATAAGCAGACAGATAGATACATACATAGTTAGGCAAATAGATAGCTAGATAGACATATAGAAACATAGATAGATAGACAAAGACACAAATAGAGAGATAGATAGATACATAGATAGATAGACAAATAGATAGATAAACAAACATAAGATAGAAAGATAGATAAATAAAAAATTAGACTGATTGATAGATAGATAGACACATAGAAACATAAAAATAAAAATAAATAGACAAAAAGATAGATAGAAAATTAGACAAATAGACTAATAGGCAGCTAGATAGTTTGATAGATAGACACATAGATAAATAGATAGATAGACAATTAAATAGATAGACAGAAAGTTAATTAAATAGACATATAGATAGACATATAGACATATATATATATATATATATAAACAAATAGACATATAAACATATAGATATAAAGAAAGAAAGATTGATTGATATATAAATTGATAGATAGATAGATAGATACATACATACATACATAGATTGATAGATCAAAAAATAGATATATACACATATAAATAAATAGATAGATAGTCATATACTCAAATAAATATGTAAATAGATACATAGATAGATAGACTAATAGACTGATAAGTTAAAAAGATAGTTAAATAGTTAGGCAGATAGATAAATAGGTAGATATATAGATAGACATATAGATTTTTAGTTATTTAGTGAAATAGTCAGATATAGAGATAAACATATAGATAAATTTATATATTGTTAGATTTATTGATAGACAAATATATTCATAGGCAAATAAAAAATAGTAAAATAGAAAGTTATACATATAGACAAATATATAGATAGAAAGATAAACAGTTTTATTGATATATAGATAAAAATATAGACATATTAATAGTTAGGCAAATAGATATATAAAAATATAGAGAGATTGATAGATAGATAGCAAGATAGACACATTGACTTAAAGACTGATATTCAAAAAGATAGATAAAGTGAGAGAGATATATAGATAGATAGAGAGATTGATGCATAGATAGTAGACAAATAGATCGATAGACAAATTGATTGATAGATAGATAGACAAATATAGATAAATAGAATCATAGATAGATAGATAGACACATAGATAGATAGAAAGAAAGAAAGATAGATAGATAGATAAATAGAAAGATAGTTAGATAGACATATAGATAAATAGATTCCTAGATAGAAGGGCAAATAGACAGATAGATAGATAGACAGACAAATTGATACATATAGAGATTGTTAGAAGGATATTTATATATATAGATAGATTGACTGATATACTGAAAGATTGAAAGTGAGTTAGATAATTAGACAAATAGATAGATAGAATGAAAAATGGTTGGATAGTTATATAGATTGATAGATAGACATACATATATATAGATGTATAGATATATAGATAGATAGACTTATAGATAGATAGGCTGATATATAGATAAATAGATAAACATTTTGATAGATAGATAGATAAAAATATAGACATAATTATAGTTAGATAGATTGGTAGATAGATATATAGATAGACATATAGACAAATAGACATATAGATAAATAGTTAGATAGATAAATAGATATCTAGGACACATAGCCTTATAGACTATAACATAAAAGTAGATAGAGAGATAGAAATATTGAAATATAGACAAATACATAGATATCTAGACAGGTAGATCGATATATATATAATAGATAAATAGATTGAAAGAAGAAAGAAAGATAGATAGATATAAAGATAGATAGACATATATACCAAATAACTAGATAGAAAATAAGATGATATACACATAAACCATATATAGATAGTCAGAATAGATAGATAGACTATTAGATTGATAAAAAAATATATAGTTAGATTGTTAGAGATATAGATAGATATCTAGATAGACAGATAGATTGTTAGACACATAGATAAATAGATAGATAAATAGATAGATAGATAGATAGATAGACAAATAGACATATAGAAAATACATAGATAGACATATAGAATGATCGACAAATAGTCAGAAAGTCTGTTGGACAAATAGTCAGTTATACAGATAAATAGATAGATAGATAGATATGTATATAATAGATAGATATATAGATATACAAATAGATAGATAGATAGATAGACAAATAGATAGATAGAAAAATATAAAGATAGATAAATAAATAGACAAGAAGACTTATAAACTGATAGGCTAATAAACTGATAAACTGATAGATAATTTGATAGTTAAATAGATAAATAGATAGATATACACAAATAGACAATTAGATAGACTAATATATATATATATAGGTAGAATGACTGATAGACTGAAAGACTTATAAACAAAAAGATAGGTAGATGGTTAGATAGATAGACAGATAGATAGTACATAGATAGATAGATTGACATATAGAAATATATACAATTAGATAGGTAGACATATAAATAGATATTTAGATAGACATATAGATAGATAAATAGACACACAAATAAATGGATAGTCAGATAGACAAATAGATAGATAGATATTAAATTCATAGATAGATAATAAGATAAACTATACATAGATAAACAAATAGATAATTAGACAAATTGATTGATTGATCAATAGATAGATAGGTAGATAAATTACTACATAGTCTAATAGACTTATATATATATATATATATACATATAGACAAATAAAAAGAAACATAGAAAGATAGATATATAGATAAAAAGTTAGATAGATAGACATATAGATATATTGATTGATACATAGATAGTTTGATAAATAGTTTAATAGAACATACTAAGATAGTGAAAAGACAGATTGAAAGATAGATAGATAGACAATTTAATAGATAGACATATAGACTAATAGACATGTTGATAAATCAACAGATACAAACCTAAATAAAAAGACAAATAAACAGATACACAGATAGAAAGATTTATAGATAGAAAAATAAATAAATAAATAGATATATAAACATGTAGATAGATAGATAATTAGAAATATAGATAGATATACAGATGGACAAATAGGCATATAGGTAGATAGATAATTAGATAAATAGATAGATATATAGATTGACAATTAGATAGATAGATTGATAGATAAATACATAGATACATAGACACATAGACACAATAACACATAGACACATTGACAAATAGATACATAGACAAATAGACACATAGAAACATAGAAACGTAGACATATAAATAAAGTTAGATTGATAGATACAAAGAGAGGCAGACATACAGATAGACAAATAGATATATAAGTATATAGAAAGATAGGTAAATAAAGAAATAGATAAATATAAAGGTAAACAAATAGATAGATAGAAATATAAATTTATAGACAGTTAGATAGATAGATAGATAGCTAGATATATAGATTGTGAGATAGACAAATATATATTGATAGATTGATAGACAAATATATAGATAGATAGATATACATATATTCAAATATATCGATAGACAGATAGTTAGATAGATAGTTAGATAGATAAACTGATAGACAAAAGAGACAGACAGACAGACAGATAGATAACTAGTTAGATAGACAATTAGATAGATAGATATATAGATAAATAGAAAAATAAATATATAGATAAATAGATTAACAAAAATATAGATAGATAGATAGACTAATAGAAAGAAAGACAGCTATAAATACAGATAGATAGACTTATAAATAGATAGATAGTTAGATAGTTATAAAAATTGATAGTTAGATAGTAATATACATAGATTAATAATTGACATATAGATAGTTTGACAAATAGAAAGTAAGTTACATAAACAGATAGATAAATAGACAGATAAATAGATAGACAAATTGATTGATAGACTAATAGATTGATAAACAAATAGATATTTAGAGATATAATTAATACACATATATAGATATATAGATAGATATATAAAAGATAGATTGATAGATAGATTGATTGATTGATAGTACATAGATATATAGAGAGATGGACAAATATATAGATTTACTGATATTCTAATACATAGAAAATATATTTAGACAATAAGATTGATACATAGATTAAAAGATAGACACTTTGATAGATATCAAGATAGATAGTTTGATAGTTACAAATATAGTTAGATAGACATATAATCAATTTGACAAATAGATAGATGGATAGATAGATAGAGAGTGATATAAATATAAAGATAGGTAGTTATATAGATAGAAAGATATATAAACAAATAGGCACATATTGATATATAGATGGATAGATGAATACATACATATATATATATATACAAATAGCAAATAGACAGACAGACAGATCAATAGATAGATAGAAAAATATTTGGATAGTTAGATATATAAATATAAATATAGATAGATAAATACATAGGTATATATATAGATAGATAGATTTAATTAATGACTAATAGTCAAAAAAACAATTAAATAATTAGATAGATAGATAGATAGAAATATAGAAAGATCGATGATAGATAAATAAACAAAAAGATAGATAAACATATAGATAGATAGATAGACAAATATAAAAATATATAGATAGATAGACCAAAAGATTGATAGATAGATAAAAAAATACATTGAGTGTTAGATAGATATATGGATAGGCAGATACATTGATAGATAGATATATAGAGAGAAAAAAATCATATAGAAAGTTAGACAGATAGATAGATAGACAAGTAGATAGATATAAATATATATGTATAGATAGACACTCACACACACAAATAGGCAAATAGACAAATAGAGATATATATATATATATATATATATATATACCTATTATTTATTTATTTATTTATATTTATATTTATATATAGATAGATAGATAGATAAACAAATAGATACACATATAGATATATAGATTATTAGATAGATAAATAGACTATAAGATAGATAAATAGATAGATATAATGATAGATAGATATACTGATAGACAATGAGATAGTTATATAGATAAATGGATCGACAAAAAGGAAAACATATAAATAGACATAAATATAGATAGATAAATAGCCACTTAGATAGATAGATAGATATATAGATAAAAGATAGAAATAAAGAAATTCAAATAAATAGATATACATACAGATAGACAAATAGATAGATTAACAAATAGACATATATATAGGTAGACATATAGATAGATCGAAAGATAGACAGATATATAAAAAGATAGAGATAAACAAAGATAGATATATAGATAGATAGATTAACATATAGATAGAGAGATGATAGATAGATAGATAGATATAATGAAAAGTAGACATATAGAAAGATAGACATATAGATAGTTAGAAAATTAGATAGATAGATAGATAGATAGACACACATATATATACATAGATATATAGATCGATAGATATATAGATAGATAGCTAGATAAAAAAATAAATAGATAGTTAGATAGATAGATATACAAATTGATAGATATAGAAATAGGCAGATTGACAAATAGACAAATAGATAGATAGATAGATAGATAAATCGATAAATTGATAAATTGATAGATTTACAGAAAGATAGTTGACAAATATATAGATAGATAGAGAGATAAATAAATAAGCCGATAAGTAGATAGGTAGAAAGACAGATATATAGATTCACAGATAGATAGATAGTATGATAGATAAATTGATAGATAGCTAGATAGATAGTTAGATAGATAGATAGATTCATAGAAAGTAAAATATAATGAATTATATACTAATAGTCTGATTAATAGTTAAAGAGTTAGAGAGTTAGATAGTTATACAAATCATTATATTAGATAGATAGATAGATAAATAGCTATACCGATTGGAAAATAGATAGATAGGTTGATGGATAGATAGACAAATATAATTATAGACATATAGACAGAGAAATAGATAAATAGATAGATAGATATAAAGATAAATAGAATAATAGAAAGAGAAAGAGATAGATAGAAAGATAGATAGATAGACAAATAGAAAAAATAAAGTTAGTTAGATAAAAAATAGGTCGATAGGGAGATGGATATAAATGTAGATATACATATAGACAAATAGTAATATATATATGATAGATAGATAGATCGATCGATAACCAAAAAGATAGATATATAGATAGATAGCTAGAAATATAAATAGATAGATAGACAGACAGACAGATAAATAGATATATAGGAAGATAGATATAATGATAGATAAATAGATAGACTAATAGAGTGATAGTTTGATTGATAGCTAAATTGTTAGATAGTTAGTAAAATAGATATATAGACAAATAGATAGACATATAGACAATATGCAAATAGATAGAGAAATAGGTAGGCAGATAGATAGGTAGATAGATAGACAAATAGATAGATATGTACATAAAAAGATATATATATTAACTAAAAGACTGATGACCGAAACAAAATTAGATAGTTAGAAAGATATACAGATAGAAAGATATATAGTTATACAATTACAAAGATATAAAAATAGGTAATTAGAGATTCAGACAAATAGACAAATAGATAAATAAACAAATAGAAAAATAGATAGATAGATATATAGATAGACATGAAGATAGATCGATAGTTAAATAGATAGAGAATTAGACAAATAGAGAAAGAAATACATAGATAGATACACAGATAGATAGATAGATAGACAAATAGATAGATAGATAGACATGCAGACAGATAGATAGATAGATAGACAGATAGATAAATAGTCATATAGATAGATAGAGATATAGATAGATAGTCAGATAGATTGGTAGAAAAAATGATAGATTAGCAAATAGGAATATAGGTAGATAGACAGATAGAAAGATAGATAGATATATATATATATATATATATATATATATATATATATATATATATATATAGACAGATAGATAGAGATATAGATAGACAAATCAATAGATATGAAAATTGGTAGATAGTCAGATATACAAATAGACATATAGACAAATAAATAGATATTTAGATAGATAGTCAGGTAGAGAGATAGACACAATGTTTAATAAATAGATAGGTTTGATAGATAGATAAACATATAGACAGATAGATAGTTAGTTAGATAGATAGATAAATAAATAGACAGATAGCTAGATAAACAAATATATAGATAGATAGATAGATACATGCATAGATAAATATATAGATAGATAGTCTGGTAGATAGAAAGACAATTAGATAGTTAAAGATATAGAGTGAAAGATAGATAGATAGTTAGAAAGGCATATAAATAGGTAGATAGTTAGATAGTTAGATAAATAAATATATTGATATATAAATAGATAGATAGACAAATAGATACATAGATAGATAGATAATTAGATAGAAAGAGAGATAGATTGATAGATAGATAAACAAATAGACAGATAAACTAATAGATGGATAGAAAGATAGATATATTGACAAATATATTGATAGTCATATAGACAAATAATTTGAGAGACAAAAAGATTTATTGATAGTTACATAGATATATAGATAGATAAATAGATACATAGATTTACTTATCGTCTAATAAATTAAATGATAGACAATTAGATAGATAGATAGATAGATAGATTGCAAGATAGACAATTAGGCATAAAGAAAGATAGATAGTTAGATAGTTACAAATAAATATAGATAGACATATAATAATTTATATAAATAGATAGATTGATAAATAAATAGACATTCAGATAGATAGATAAATAAAGAGATAGATATATAGATAGATATATATATATATACATAGATAGCTAATAGACAGATAGATAAATAGATAGATAAATTGACTGACAGATAGATAGATTGATTGATTTATAGTTAGCTAGACAGATAGACAGACAAATAGACAAACAGACAGACATACAGATAGATAGATAGATAGATAGATAGATAGATAGAGACATAGATAGATAGATAGAGTGATAGACAATTAGATAGACATATAACAATATAGCCATAAAGATAGATAGATAGATAGATATATATATATATATATACACACACACAAATAGATAGACATATATATATATACATAAATAGACAAATAGATAGATAGATAGATAGATAGATATATGGATATATAGATAGAATGATAGATAGATAGATAGATAGATAGATAGATAAACAGATAGAAAGATAGATAGACAGATAGATAAATAGAAAGAGACTTATAGTTAGATAAACAAATAGAGAGATATACAGATAGGTATATATGCTGATAAATAGATAGATAGATAAATACATAGATAGAAAGATAGACATACATATAGATAGATAGATAGAAACATGGATAAATAGATAGAAAAATCAAAAGATCTACAGATACTCAGATATAAATATATACTGGTTCAATTAGATAGATAGGAAGATACATAGAGAGATATACAAATAGATTGATATATATATATATAGATTGAAAGATTGACAAAAAACAAAATATATAGATTAGCTGATAGTTAGATCGATAGATATATAGAAAGATAGATATATAGATAGAAATATAGATAGTTTGAATTATAGACTGATAGACAAAAAAACAATTAGACATTTAAGGAGGTAGATAGATAAAAAGATGGATAGACCAACATATAGATTGATAAATAAAAATTTAGATAGTTAGATAAACTTATAGAAAGATAGATAGATAATTAGAAAGACAACTAAACAAATATAATGATAGATAGATAGAAAAATAGAAAGATAGTTAGTTAGTTAGTTAGTAAGATTGCTAGTTAGAAAGATAAATAAATAGATAAACAGATAGATAGATAGATAGATAGACAAATAGATAGATAGATTGTTTGATTGAAATACATTGCCAGATAGACAAATTAATAAATTGACAAATAGAAAGATAGGTAAATAAACAAATAGATAGATATACAGATAGACATATAGACATATTGACAAATAGATAGATATATATATATAGAAAGATAGATAGAAAATTGGATAGATAAATAGATAGCACTACAAGTGATACCAAATAGCTAGGGAATATTCCCTAGCAAAACTAGTTTCGGAAAAATCCCTAGCTAAATTAGGGAGAAAAAATTTCCTAGCTAAATTAGCGAGAGAAAAATCTCTAGCTATTTTAATTCCAGAATTATTTTCACATTTTTAATTATTTACATAAAATTTAATTACATATTTTTAAATTTTTATATTAAATTTAATACAAACAAAATCTATAAACAAATAATTTTAATTTAAAAAAATAAAATCAGTTAATAAAATATTATAATACAATATGTTACATAGCTAAAATAGAAAAATAAAAAAACTTGATTATATTTTATATTTCATCAATGTATCTAATGATAGTGCACAAAGTATAATTTCTCCATAAAATTGACATTGCTTTCTCTCCCCCAGCTCCTCAAAATCTGCATGCTACTCAAGCACCCAAGCATGTCCCTTCATGGCCATCTTCATTCCCTCCTTAAGTTATAGTCTACATTTTCTCTCCTCCTCCAACTCCTTCATTTTATCTGCTAATGCCCTTTTTGTATCTAGCTGCTCTTCCAATAGCATTTTATTTAACCTTGTGTCTGTTGAATGTATATATGTATACTTGTGCATGTATTTATGTGCTTGTGTTTGTGTGTGTGAACACACACACACACACATGTACTTTCATGCAGCTACAGATTCTATTAAAGAAAATAGAAGAAAATAATCTAGCGCTTAAAAATACACATATAGGTCTTTCAGGCATGGTCAGCATCTTCTAGTTCTTTGTCCTCAAGTACTCCATGTAGTTAGAGAATATTGTTATACCTGCACATGGAGCATAACATAGTACATTTACAAACCAATAAAGAACACAACACAATGCTACTGATAAACAGATAGACTAGCTCATGCAACATTAACTACCATTTTCTAGAAATTTCACACAACGAGATAATTATGAGCTTATTTTTAAATTATCGAATCAAGATTTTCCATGATTTCCACTGAACTACCCATCAACATAATCTTTTGTGTTGCTGAGCTTCACGCATCAGTTCATTGTTAATTATAAGAAAGTTGAAAGTGTCAAACAAATGGGAAATGATAGTTAAAATAACAAGGTACATGGTATTGATTTTTTGCACACCTGTAGGTTCATATAGAAATCTACCGAAGCAAGGAACCCTTGAAGAAACCAAAGAAAATAAAATTAGAAAAAAAAATGCAATGCATAGGAAAAGAACACAATTTAGCTCACCCATGTATTCCATTCCCCACTTGAGTTTTATAATGACCGTCTTCCAAGTCAAGTTGTTAAGAAAAGACTTGTGATTAATAGAGATGGCCTATAACATTTAGCAATAAAAAAATTAATTAATATTGTTATCATGCACGTATGCATCAGATATTTCTCTGAATTTATTTAAAAATTCATAGGCATGTATATATGCAATATACTTGCATACAGTAAAATATAGTATAACTATATGCGTCCAAACACACACGTGCACACACACACGCACACAAACAATTCTCCTATCTTCTCATATTTCTTTATCTTGTACATATATTGCTCATGTAGGTTCAATAGAACAACATATCAATTTATAAAGTAGAAAAGATGACACCCAGCAAAACATAAGCAATATCACAAACATCATGCTCATCAATAAGCTATTTTATTTAGTATATATCTACATTAAATACTATAGTGTACATTTACATATACTGAGTATATATGTACATTTATACTATAGTATTTAATGTATATATATACTATAGTATATATACATATACACTACAGTATTTATGGATATCTTATAGAAATAGAAAAGAAGGTATAGATATAGATATAGAATAGCAGGTATAGTATTATCTCATTTTACTTCACAAAGAAGGCACAAAACAATAATTTGAAAATGTGAATATTATTTAAATTTTTGAAAATATATCTAAAAAGTCTTGGAGGAAAACCTGGAAAACAAGCCATGAGCCATGCTTGTTGCATCAAAATTCGCACCCTGCCTTCTTGCAACTAGAACTATCTCCCAGTCCCAAAGCTTATAAGGGGGATGCTCTACCCCTCCACTCCCTGCAGCACCATGCTTCCTTTCAGTTTTCTTAGACCATTTCTTCTCCTCTTCATGTGCTTGTACCAATTATTTTGAAAGCTTAGCTTCATTGTGTTAGTCCATCAACCCTATGGTTTCTGCTGCCATATGGTTTTTCTCTTGGTTCGAAGCAAGCACCATCACTTCATTGTATGCGGCAATATAACTGTAGAATAGTACATTGTCATACACATTCATGGCTAGAAAAAATTCAATATGCACTCCATAAAAATAATATGTACTCCATTAAAACAATACACATTCATAGATATATAAATATAGTAATTATAGGTATGACCAAACATGAATCTGAATTGGTAGTCATACAACTTTAATAAATATCTAAATCTTGGCCAGCAATGATGTTTAGAGAGAGAGAGAGAGTAAAAAAATAAAATATTTTATAAATAATAAAGATAATAATAGCTTAGCCTTTTTTTTGAATCAGCAGAGATTGGTAAAGATGGAACCCATCCATAGGAAGGACCGTGATAGTGTCTGAAGACTTTGAATCAAAATTTATTCGTCTGTCTCACATCCATTTTGAAGTCAGCACCAGCAGCTTCCATGACTATTCTATGGTATGTGTTTGATCCTTCTTCACAACATGCAAATGATTTAGTACCCATATTTTGGTCAATGTTCATAGCCATTATACTTTCCCCATGATAAATCCAAATAAACTAATTTGGTACGAAGCCATATTTAGCAAAAATGGTATCTTATAGTGTTTACATCACAAAAAGGGATATTCTGACACTTCCAGTTAATATATGGACACTTAATTTTTTCTACATCCATCCATCTCAATTGACTACGCACAAAGTTGATGAAAGTTTCAAGCCGACTCAAAAATTCTTGATTCAAAATTCCATTCATAAACCTTTTGTACATCTACTGACGATTTGAACTCATTTTTCCATGTTTTAATTACAAAGAATAATGCTCAATCATTATTATGAATGAAACATAAAATTACTTCGAAATATACTAATAATTAAATACAATTACTTATAGATGATTATTCAAAGATTAAATATTGTGAATATTGAGGCAATGCGTTTGCAGAATCTACTTTAATAGATAAAGCATTTTTTAGCATGTTTAAGATAAATAGATATCACACTATTACACGATGAAGAGAACAAAATACATGAATAGTCAAGAAAGGAAAGCAAAAAATAAATAAATTGAAATTTTGAAGGAGTAAGCTTCTCACGTCTCAATGTAGAGCAAATAACACAATTTTTATTGTGATTCTACTCAATCTTTGAATATTAAAATAAAAAAGAATATAATTAATTGAATCGAGATCCAATTCCAAGAACTCTTGGTAAATGAATTAATGAAGAATCCAGACATGAACAAAAACATATTTGGAATTAAAAACCTAACATACAAAGTATTCAACTAGAAAACATAGATGTTAAGCAAACTACAATTATAGATTCCTAGTCTTACAAATTTAAATTGATTAGATATAAAAAAAATTATAGACATTAACATTATCATTATTTGTGGAAAACTACAATCAAAGGATAGTTTGGTAATTAAAACTTACATACACCTCAATTAATACCTAATCAATATGAAGGATGAAAAATTATTAATTTAGTAAAAATTATAGATATAACCATGACTTATATACAGGTGATTAATGATTTTAGTACTTGTAATGATTTACTAAGAACATCAAAATTAAAAGCAAGTGCATGAGGAGGATCATCGGTCATATATATACTTGTTGTAATAACTTCATTTTACAAGATAACATTCAGACACAAATATCTACTATATAATTTAAACAAAAAATAAAATATCCGATAATAGTTATGGTAGAAGAAGAATTTCAAAATAAAAAATAGCAAAATCAAAACACACCCTTAGTAGTTACAATGATCTTGTGGAAGGTCGAAATTAAAATGTTCACCGTTATTTAATTTTAAATGGAGACTATAAAAATTGATAAATAATATTGTTGTTGTATTCTAATGCATTAAAATAATTATTTTATAAACATATGATAATATTTTAACAACTCTCATTTATTAGTAATAATGTTTGATAATACTCAAAATTCAATTAGAATAACAAAAACAAAGTGTTTTGATGCATTTTAAAGATATAAAAATGTATTCCATATATATTGATGTTTTATATTTAATTTTATTTATTACAATTTTTTTTAAATGTGACACATTTTTTAATATGAATAAATAGTTTAAATTAAAATTCAATTAAGTTCAATGATGTTTGATATGTTTGTTAATATTAATGTCTGAATTTTATTAATGTATTTAACAAATCTTGGGTATTAATCAATATTTTTTAACATTATTCCACATGTTTTCAATAAAATATATTTATCTACACACAAAAACAATATATAAATATTATTTTTATATATAAAGACTATATATATTTTATATATATATATATATATATATATATTATAAACATCAAATAAATGTGTGTGTGTGTGTGTGTGTATTCACACATCAAAAACCAAAGGCTATATACACTAATTCTTGAGAAAGATGTGAGCCTCCTTGGAGGTTGTAAGTTCAATATCCATAAGCTACAAAAAAATTGTTAGGATAAAAAATCATGCCTCATTTAGTTATATTTAATTATATTTAATTATATAGTGTTTTATATAGTTGTACATATATATATATATAGTTATACATATATAGTTAAACATAATGTTGTATGTTGTTATAGAGTAATTATAAATATAGTTTTATATGGTTATGCATATAGTTACACATATAGTTATACTTATATTTATACATGTAGGCATATATAATTTTTCATATAATTTTATATATATGTACATATAGTTATCTATAGGTATAGATATAGTAAAATACATTTTTATATACTAATATATAAAAATGTATATTAAATATATGTTTTTAATTATATATTTATATATAGTTATGTATAATGTTTTTTTAGTTATACATTTAGGCAAATACAATTATTTATAGTTTATGTTCTTATACCTATAGTTTATATAGTTAAAAAAGAGTTATATATAGTAAAACATATAGTTATATATAGACATATTCATACAAGTAGTTATATGTAGTTATATATAAATGTATACAATGTTATAAACAAATATATAGGATTTACATATATGTATACATATATGATTACATATATGTATACATAGTTACAAATACAGTTATATTTAATTATATATAATGTTACATAGTTATACAAATATTTATATATAGTTATACACATGTAGTTAAGCATAATGTTGTATGTTGTTATACATGTAATTATAAATAAAATTACATGTGGTTATACATATATTTACTAATATAGTTATACTTATATTTACACATGTAGGTATATATATTTTTTGATTTAATTTTATATATGTTTACATATAGTTATCTATAGGTATAGATATAGTAAAATGCATTTTTATATACTAATATATAAAAATGTATATTAAATAAATGTTGTTAATTATATATTTATATATAGTTATGTATAATGTTTTTTTAGTTATACATTTAGTCAATGACAATTAGTTATAGTTATATGTTCTTATACTTATATATATAATTAAAAATAAAGTTATATATAGTTAAACAAATAGTTATATATAAATATATTCATCCAAGTAGTTTTATGTAGTTATATATAAATGTATACAAAGTTATAAACAAATATATATATTTAAATATATGTATAAATAATTGTATACAAAGTTACACATATAGTTATATTTAATTATATAGAGTGTTACATATTTATAAAAATAGTTATATATAGTTAAACATAATGTTGTATGTTGTTATACATGTAATTATAAATAAAATTACATGTGGTTATACATATAATTATACATGAAGTTATACTTATATTTATACATGTCAGTATATATATTTTTTCATATAATTTTATATATAAGTATAGATTGTTATTTATAGGTATAGATATAGTAAAATATATTTATATATACTAATATATAAAAATCTTTATTAAATATATGTAGTTAATTATATATTTAAATATAGTTATGTATAATATTTTTGTAGTTATAGATTTAGTAAAAGACAATTATTTATAGTTATATGTTCTTATACCTATAGTATATATAGTTAAAAATAAAGTTATATATAGTTAAACATATAGTTATATATAGATATGTTCATACAAGTAGTTATAAGTAGTTATACATAAATATATACAACATTATAAGCAAATATTTAAATTTAATTATATGAATACATATATGTATATATAGTTACAAATATAATTATATTAAATTATATAGTGTTACATAGTTATACACATATAGTTATAAATTAGTATGTAGATAAAGATATAATTATATATAATGTTTTTGATGTTATACATTTAGTAAATTACAATTATATATAGTTATATATTAATATATATATAGTATATTTTGTTATAAATATATTTATACAGAATTATACATATAGTTATAAATTATTATATATTAAAAAAAATAGTTATGTTTAGTTATAAATATAATTATAAAAATAGTTTACATAATTATAAATATAGTTATAAATATTTTTATATATAATGACATATGATTATATAATTATACAAGTGTTTAGATATAATATTTCTGTTTACAATATTTTTATAAATGTTATATATATATTATTATATATGTGTAATACTTTTATAAATATTATATAGTATATATCACATTTATATAAACATTATAAATATTATATATTTAAATAAAAATTAAAATGTTATATAAATGTTTACAAAAATGTATAAACATTTTATATGTTATATAATTGAAATATAAAAAATTATATAAATGGATAGTTTTATGTAAATGTTCTATAGATATTTATAAACATTAATACATATGTATAAATATTTATATATTGCATTATATGTTTATATAAACATTTGTATAGCTATTTATATATAATGTCATACGATTATATAAATATATAAAAGTTTATATTTAATGTAATCTATTTATAATATTTTTGTTGACAACAAAAATAGAACCCATAAACATTAAGTTTGTATTTTCTTAAGTTGCAAAAGCAGAAAACATGAAGCATTATTTATTTTCATAAGTTACAGAAGGAAAAAACAATATGCAAATATTTAGTATTTGAAATAGATAAAAACCTTAAAATTTAAACAATAAAAGAAAAAATTTTACACTGACCATTGATTGTTTAATCAATGGCGTAGAGTCAAAATTATATAAGTGATATGAAAATAGAATAAAAAAAAGGAAAATTTGGAGAAAAAAAATATACCTGAATTTTCTCTAAAAATGAAAATCTACCAGTGGTAATCAAATTGAGAGAGACAGAGATATGTATATAGCATTCCAAAAGGAGAAGAACAATGATAATATTACTTAGTAACAAGAAGAGGTAGATTTTGTAGGTTGCTCCAGTAGTAATGTTTTGCTTCTCCTCTCTTCGTCATTGAAAGATAAAAAAAATGTTAAGTGCTTAATGCCTTTGCTTTTTTTTTCAAGGAAACTATGTATAAATACTAAACTAGATGTAAATATACAGAAAATAAAGATAAAAAAATATAAGAGTAAACGAAAATTATAAAAAATAAATAATTTAAATAAAATAAATGAAATAGATTTTTTTTAACCATAAATGATATTATTTCATAAATAAATAAAATAATATTATATAATAATAAAGTATTCATATATATATATATATATAATATGATTATAAATTTATAAAAATTCAATTTATACTTTATTAATATAATATGAAATAATTATAAAGGCATAAAATTTGAATCTTTTAGTCATTATATATTTTAATCTTTGAAGTCTTCATTTCATAACAACACTGAATTATTTATTTTTTAAATCATCAAATTTTTTTTGGTTTATTTAAAACATCTATGTATTAAAATAAAAATATCAATTAATTTTCTTTTAAATTTTATCAAAATTTTTAAAATTTTTTTATAAATCAAAATTTTCAAATCTTTTAGTCATTATATTTTTAAAAAATTCCTACCATCATAAAAATATTATTTTTAAATTTTATTTGTATAAATATTTACTCGTTTATTCATTTATCCATATATTTTTATAAATTTTATTATTTAATTAAACAATTGTTTAATTTAGTTTTTTATTATTAATAATTTTTATTTATGTTTATTTGTAATTTAAAATATATTAAAAAATATTATAATAATATAATTAATTAAATAATGTTTTTTAATACAAAATTTTAAATATCATAAATAAATATTTCAAAAAAAATTAATTATAATTTTTAATAAATTAAATAATCAAAAAATAATTATTTTATTCATATTTAATATAAATATTTATTTGTGTTTATATATTTATTAAATTTTTTATTTATAATATCATATTTTTATTATTATATGAGGAGATTTTGTCTTTCAATGATCGCTCATCTATAGACCATGACATACCTTTAATACAGAAAATTATATAAATATTAAAATAAATAATGCTTTAAAAAATATCATTAAAGATTAGCGATGGAAATTATCACTAACCCAAATAACTAAAAAAATCATAGCTAAATGCATATATTTTGAGAAAATAAACATTTAAGGAATTATCGCTTTCAATTATATATTAAATCATAAAAAGATAAATTTAGATAATTATTTAGCGAAAGATTTTGCCTCATTTTAATTAGCTAGGGAAATTCTGTCACAAAGTCCAATGCTAAAGTTCCCACTTTTCTTTGCGTGAAATATCCACTATAATTTTAGCGATGGAAAATTTTCATTCCAACATTTCCGTTGCTAACCCATCACTAATCTGTCGCAAAATTTTAATTTAATGTAAAATCAAAAATCATTTGTTATTCCTTAGCTAATCCCTCGCTGATTAGGTAGGAATTTTTTCCCTAGCTAAATTTCCTTGGCTAAATAGAAATTTTTTTTGTAGTGTAGATCAAAAGATTGATTTATTGATTGAAAGATAAATTTATAGATAGATAGATTGATTGATTGAATGATAGATAGATAAACAAATATACACATAAATGGATAGGAAAAAAACAAATATACAAATAGAAATAAAAAGTGATAGATAATAGATACTAAGATAGATAGAAAAATAAGTTGATAAATAGATAGATAGATAGAAAGATAGACATAAAAAAAGATAGATAGATATATAGATAGAAAAATATATAGATTAACAAATAGATTGATATATAGATATATAATTAGATAGATCGACAAATAGATAGAATTATAGATAGACAAGTAGACTGATAGACAAAAAGATAGATAGAGAGATAGATAGATAGATTTATAAATAGATAGATTAATAGATAGTTAGATATAGAGATAGACAAACTAACAAATAAACATATAGATAGATAGACAAATAAACATATAGAAGGATAGATAGATAGGCTGTTAGATAAAGAATTAGACAGATAGATAAATAAATAGATTGATAAATAGATTGATAAATAGATAGATAGAAAAATAGATAGATAGATATATAGACAAATAGTAATTTGACCTACAAACAGATATATAGATTGATTGATTGATAGATAAATTGACTAATAGACTGATAGATAGAAAGATAGGAAAATAGTAAGATAGATATACTAATAAAAAATAGACAGCTACATAGATAGATTGATTTAAACATAAAGATATATAAAAATAGATAGATAGATAAACATATAGATAAATAGATTGATAAACATATAGACATATAGATAGATAGATAGATAAATAGACAAGTAGATAGATAGATAGATAGATAGATAGAAAAATAGATAGATGGATAGACAAATAGATAGATAGATATATAGATAGATAGATAAACACATAAAAAGATAGAGAGATAGACAAAGTGAGAAATAGATAGAAAGATATATATACAGTTCGATAGAAAAATAGATAGATAGATAAACAAACATAAGATATATATATAGATAGACATATAGACAAATAGATAGATAGATAGATAAACACATTATTTACACATAGACTTAAATAAATATATAGATACACAGATAGACAATTAGACTAATTTACTAATAGGAAGTTATATAGTTTGATAGATATACACTTAGATAAATAGATTGATAGATTATTAAATATATTGATAGTTAGACATTTGGAGATATATAGAGATTGGTAGATAGATAGTTAGGAAGATAATAGATCGACTTATAGATAGATAAAAAGATAGACAAATATACAAATAGATAGATAATTAAATAAATAGATAGGCAATAGATAAATAAACATGTAGATCGATATAAATATTAATATATAGATAGATAGAATGATAGAATGATATACAGAAAAGATTGTTAAATAGTTAGACAAATAGATAAATAGATAGATAGACAGATAGACAATTAGATAGATAGGTAGATTGATTGATTGATTGATTGATTGAATGATAGATATATAGACAGATATATAGATATACAGATAGGCAAAAATACAAATAGACAAATAAATAGAAATAGTGATAGATAAATAGACACTTAGTTAGAATGACAAATATATAGATAGATAGATATATAGATAGATAAACAAACATATAAATAGATAGATATATATATAGACTAATAGATAGATAGATTAACAAATAGATATATAAATAGTTAGTTAGTTAGATAGATCGACACATAGACTAATATATAAAAAGATAGATAGATAGAAATATAGATAGATATATTGATCAACATTTTGACAGACAAATAATTAGATAGATACATAGATAGACAAAGACACAGATAGAAAGATAGATAGATAGACAAATAGATAGATAAATAGATAATTAGATAGGCAGATAGAAAAAAAAAGATAGATGGATGAGTAAATAGATAGATAGACTTATAAACTGATAGACTGATAGACTGATAGATAGTTTGATAGTTAGATAAGTAAACATATATATAGATATACAATTAGATAATTAGACACACGATAGATAAAGATATAGATATATAGCTAGAGAGATTGATAGGTAGAATGATAGACTGATAGATTGAAAGATAGTTAGGTAGTAAGATAGATAAAAAAGGAGAAAGAAACATAGTTACTTAGATAGATAGATTGACACTTAGAAAAATATACAAATCAATAGATAGACATATACACAGATAGATAGATAGATAATTAGATATGTAGATAGACATATAAATAGAGAGATATACATATAAATTGATAGATAAACAAACAAATAGACAAATAGATAGTCAAATAAATTTATAGATAGATAGTCAAATAGTCATATATATAGATAGACACATATATAGATAAACATAGAGACACATAGATAGATAGATAGACAGACACACAGACAGATAGATAGTTAGATATATAAATAGATAGCTAGATACAAAAAAATATAGATAGAAAGATAGGTAGATAGATAAATAGATAGATTAATAGATAGAAACATAGATAAATAGATAGACAAAAAGACAGATAGACACATAGATAGATAAGCAGATATAAATATAAACACATAAACATAGAGAGATAGACAAAGATACAAAAAGATATATAGATAGATATACAAATTAATAGAAAAATAGATAGATAGATAAACAAACATATGATATATAGATAGAAAAATAGATAGACAAATATAAAGATAATTAGATATAAATATAGACATATAGAGACATAAATAAATAAATAAAATAGTAATTATACAAAAATAATAATAGGTAGTTAAATAGTTTGATAGATAGACACAAAGATAAATTGATATATAAACTATTAAATAGATTGACATATAGACATTTAGACACACACACACACACGCACATATATATATATATATTGATAGTTAGATAGATAAGCACATAGACATATAGACATATAGATAGATACAAAGATAAATAGATATAGAAATATATAGATATATAGATAGATAAATAGATAAATAAACAGATCGAAAGATATACATTTAGATATATAATAAAATAAATAGATAGACATTAGACAAATAAACATGTAGATAGATAGACATATTGACAGATAGAAAGACTAATAGACTGATAGATAGAAAAGATAGTTATTTAGGTAGATAGATAGAGAAATATAGATATAGATAGATAGTTAGTTAGATAGATAGATAGATAGATAGATTGATAGATTCAATGAATGATAGATAGATAAGTAGATATACAGATAGATAGATAGTTAGAAAAAACACAAATAAACAATATATAGAAATAGAGATAGATATATTGATGCTTAGATAGATATAAAAATATATAGATAGATAGACATATAAATAGATAGAAAATTATATATATATATAGACAAATAGATATATTTACAAATAGATAGATAGATAGTTAGTTAGTTAGATCGACAGATTATTATATCGATAGATAGACTAATAGACTAATAGATAGAAAGATAGATAGATAGAAAGATAGATAGACAAATAAACATATAGAAAGATAGATAGATAGACATATAGATAGTTAAATAGAAAGATAAACAAAATAGAGAAATAGATAGATAAATAGATAGATTGATTGAAAGAAAAATAGAAAGATAGAAAAGTGAATAAATACATAGACTTATAAACTAATAGATGATAGATATTTGGATAGTTAGATAGATAGACAAATTGAAAGATAGATATATAGATAGATAATCAAATAAATAGATAGACAATAGGCAAATAAATAGGTAGATATACAAACATACAGACAGATAGAAAGTGATATAATAGACTGATAGACAGAAAAGATAGTTATATAGTTAGACATATAGATAAATAGACAGATATAAGTATAAACATAAATATTATTAGTGAGTTACTGAATTAGATTGATAGAAGATAAATAGATAGATATATTTATAGATTGATAAATTGATAGATAGAAAATATATAGATAGATATACGAATAAACGAATAGAAAGTTAGATATATAGATAGATATATAAATATACAGATAGACATATATATATATATATACATAAATAGATAATAAGATAGACATATAGATAGATAAACATATAAATAAATAAAAAGACATATATATGGATAGACACATACACTTATAAACATATAGACTAATAAACAAGCAGAGAGATAGATAGATAGATAGATAGACAAATAGATAGATATATAGATAAATAGATAGACAAATAGATAGATAGATAATTAGATTAAGAAACATTTAGATAGATCGATCGATAGATAGATAGATAAATATACATATAGATAGATAGATACAAAGATAGATAGATAGCTAGATAAAAAGATAGGAAGATAGATAGATTGATTTATAGAATGACAGATAGATAGATATAAAAATAAATAGATAGTTGAATAGACATATAGAATAATAGACATATATTTATCTATTTGTATATCAATCTACTTATCTATATGTCTATCTATCTATCAATTAATCTAGTTATTAGTCTATATACCAATCTATCTAACAATCTCTATATCATTCTATCTATTAATCTATGTATCTATTTGTCTATATATTTGTCTATATATATATATATATATATATATCTTTATTTGTCTATATATCTATCTATATGTCTGTTTATCTTTCAATCAATCAATATATATATCTATCTATCTATCAGTCTATCTATCTATTTGTTTGTCTATCTGTCTATCTATTTATCTAACTATCTATCTATCTATCTATTTATCTATATGTCTATCTTTCGATCAATCTATCTTTCTATCTATCTATCAATCTATTTTTTTATATATCTATCTAAGTAATTGTATGTCTATTTATCTATCTATCTATCTAAATGTCTATCTATCTGTATGTCTATCTAGCTATCTATTAGTCTCACTATTAGTCTATCTACTTGACTATCTATTTATCTGACTATCTATGTATTTTTTGTCTATCTAACTATTTATATATCTTTATGTATATCTATCTATTTATCTATTTATTAATATATCTGTCTCTCTATCTATTTATCCATCTATCTACCAATTCTTCTATCTATTTGTCTATCTATCAGTCTATCAATCTATTTATCATTCTGTCTATATATATACATACATACATATATCTATCAATTTATCTCTCTATTTATCTGCCTACCGATCTGTCTATCTATCTCTAAATCTATCTATCTATCTCTAAATCTATCTATCTGTCTATCTATCTGTCTATCTATCTATCTTTCTGTCTATCTATTTATCTCCATATCTATTTATCTATATGTCTAACTATTTTGTTTTCTATATATCTGGATATCATTCTATCTTTCTGTAGACCTATCTTCTCTATATATGTCGATCTATCTATTTATCAATCTATCAATCTATATTTCTATCTATTTGTCAATCTATGTATCTATCTATTAAGCTTTTAGTAGTATATCTATTAATATATCTATTTTTATCTCTTGTTAACTATCTTTCTGTATATATATATGCATATCTATCTATTTATCCATATATCTATCAATATGTCTAACTATCTATGAATCTGTATATCTATCTATCTTTCTTTCAATCTTTCTATCTATCTATCTATCTTTCAATTCATATATATATATATATACCTATCTATATATTTTTTTGACTATTTATTTATCTATCTAACTATATATATATATATATATATATATCTGTCAATCTATCTGGATATCTATATGTCTATATATCTATATTTCTTTTTTCTATCAATTTATATTTCTATTTGTTTACCAATCTTTCAAACCATATGTCTATTAATCTAACTATCAATGTGTATATCAATAAATCTATCTATCTATCAATTAATCAATCAATTTTTATATCTATCTATTTGTCTATCTATCTATCTATTTGTCTATCCATCTTTCATTCTATATATCTATCAATGTATCTATCAATCAATCAATCTTTCGATTTATGAATCTATTTATCTATCAATCTATTTATCTATCAATCAATTAAATTAATCAATCTATCTGTCTAACTATTTGTCTATCTATCTATATATCTATCTATCTTTTTATCTGTTTGTTAATCTATCTGTCTATCTATCTATATATCTATCTATCTACCAGTCTATCTATATATCTATCTATCAAACTATCTATCTATCTAACAATTTGTCTACCTATATGTCTATATATTTGTCTATCAATCTATTTATTATTCTATCTATCTATTTATTATTCTATCTATCAATCTGTTTATCTATTAGTCTATCTATCTATTTATGTGTCTGTCTATCTATTTCTCTTTCTATCTATCTATTTATCTATCAATCTATATATCTATATGTCTATCAATCTATTTATCTATCTATTTATCAATTTGTCTACCTATTTTTATTTTTCTATCTAATTGTCTATCTATATGTTTGTGTGTCTATCTATCTACATACTTGACTATCTAAGTGCTTGACTACATGCATGGTTGTCTGTCTATCTATCTATCTATCTATTTGTCAATCTATTTGTCTATCTTTTTATCTGACTTTTTGTCTGTATGGCTATTTGGCTATATGATGTCTATATGTTATTTGTCTATCTATCTATCAATTTATCTGTCTATCAATATTTCTATCTATCTATCTTTCTTTTAATAAATCAATCAATATATATTTATATTTCTATCTATCTTTGTGTCTATCATTCTCTCTATCTTTCTGTCTATCTATTTTTCTATATATCTATCTATTTATCTATCTTATATCTTTCTATATATCGATCTTTCTATCTATCTATTTATCTATCTGTCTATTTATGTGTCTATCTATCTTTCTATCTCTATGTCTATCAATGTATGTATCAATCTATCTATATTTCTGTCTATCAATCTATCTATAAATTTGTATATCAATCTGTCTATCAATCTTTCTATCAATCAATCTATCAACTATCTATCAATCTAATTATCCATCTGTCTATCAATCTATCTATTAATTAGTATATCTATTTGTCTATCTTTCTGTCTATATATTTTTCTATTTATTTTTCTATCTATCAATATATCAATATGTCTATTTATCTATCAATCTCTATATTTGCATGTCTTTCTATTTGCCTTTATATAAGTCTATATATCTATCTATTTGCCTTTATATAAGTCTATATATTTGCATGTCTTTCTATCAATCTCTATATTTGCTTATTTTTTTTTCTATATATTTGATAATCTATCTATTTTTCTATCTATCTGTCTATCTATCTATCTACCTGTCTACCAGTCTATCTATCTATCTATCAATTATTCTATTAGTCTATTTGTCTATCAATCTATGTCTCCATTTGTCTATCTATCTATATGTTTATTTTTCTATCTATCTATATATCTATATGTCAATCTATCTACCTATCTTTCTTTGTATCTATCTATTTGTCGTATTATCTATCTATCTATCGATCTTTTATTATTCTATCGATCTAGAAATTTGTCTATAGGTTAGTATATGAGCTATTAGCTATCTATCTATCTTTCTATATATATGTATTTATATGTCTATCTGTCTATCTATAAATCTATTTTTATATATGATTATCTATCTATCTATCTATATATCATTCTATTTATTTATTTGTCTACCTATCTATCTATCTATTTGTCTGTCTATGTGTCTATCTGTTAATCTATCTATATGACTATATGTCAACATGTCTATCTATCAATATATCTTATGTCTATTTCTT